>MU228091.1:842183-948595 GCA_018584345.1 Thuja plicata | reverse complement strand
TGAAGACCTTATTGTGCACATGTTCTCCTCAAATTGATGTAATAGGATCTCTACCAGATCCATCTTCTTCCCCTGTTTGATGATCTTATATGTTGTGCTCATGGCAGTGCTAGAAATGTTGTTCATTCTGCTTGCCTGGAATATCTTGTATCCAATCACACATGCTCCAAATTTCAGCTTTGTGTTGGTTATGGTGCTTACTTTTAGTGCCCTCTTGTCTGATTTTGCACCGGTTAACCTTTCCACTTCTACAAGAGATGGATGTTTGTGAGCCTAAGGTTTGTCAGTTGTTGGATAACCAATCACGACATGTATAACATCCTTTGTTATAGCCTTAGGTTTGTTCAACCATAGAGCATTGTCATGGATTCTACTTAGAACAATTTTGATCCACTCTATTTTGAAAACCTTAGGAAAATGCAGTGCATTTGTCAGTCCCTTAGCTTCCAAGTATTTATGCTCTTCTTTGAGCTTTCCAGTATCATCACAAAGTGCCCTATAGGCATTGTCAAGGTCTAGATCTCCTATCTCCAAGATCTTGCAGTGAATGTAGGACCTTATGTCCTCTACTAGAAAAAACCTCAGTGGGATTCAGGAGAATGCTCCGGAATGATCAGGTTGGGAAGCTATTTCAGGGTGTAGTTTATACTTAGGTATTACACATGCTCCTCTATTGACAAGTTTGAAAGGTTTCTTCTTGTCAACATTGATTTTCTCTACCCTAGAAGTTGATGCCATCGTATTTGAAATTTAGGGCTTTCCATAAATCAAAACAATGCTATCGGTGAGTGGATTAACTTACTAAATGTCTGTGATTGCCTTTGAATCTGAATGCTTAGTGATTGACTTCTGCTGGGTTGCTTCTCAAATTACTCTTAAATCACTCTGCTCTGCTCAAAAATTGTGGGTGCAAAAATGAGCTTACCTGTCAGGCTTTTATACCTTATTGTACTCTAAGTTGTCATAAATGCTTACCAAATCATCAGTTTATGAAGATTTCTTTTGTTGGTAAAGACATTCATAGCACCGTCGATGTCTATGTAAAGCGTTGGGGTCGCTAGCAGTTTTGGAGACTTCACCGATGCTCGTCGGTGATGTTGCAATGACAGCTTTTGTGATTGAGTGTTTACCGATATCTGTTGGGTTACACTTAGCTTGTGTAATGACCGATACATTCCAGTAAGTCTTACTAACTTTTCTATGTGTGTTCACCAATGCATATTGTGCATAATAACTGATGGTTTCTTTTCAACAATTTAGTACATAACAATGTATTGCATCTTTATTCATGCTAATATTACATTATGAACTATGTATAATGGAACCAATACATAGTAAGACTTGTCATAATGCAGTTCCATACTTACTTGTGTTATCTAGTTAGATGTAGTGATGTCACTAGATCTAGTGGATGGGGTGTCACCATTTGCATTGCTCGTTCTAGCACCTTCAGTGTTTGTGGCTTTTACCCACATCTTGTTTCTCATTCTTTTGATGTCATCAATGGTATTTCCATTGGGATGTGTATTTGTGTCTGTCAGTCGGTCTTTGCAATCTTTTATCACATGCCCAACTTTATGACAATGTAAACATGCCATACCTAGATTGGTCCATCCTCTTGACCTTCTGGTCCAGTTTCTCATACATTTGGCAGTAATATGACCAAACCTTCCACATGCTGTGCAATTTACCCATGTTTTATAGTCCCAAACATATGAGTTACCTTCTTTTTCTGGTTTGTAGCTTTTATCATTCTTCTTTGGAGTCCATGCCTTGTTATTCTTTTTCCAGCATTCCTTATGTGTATGCCCATTCATCTTGCATGTAGGATAGTACTTGTCCATATAGGTTTCTCTCTTTGGATTTATCACTTTGGATCTGCACTCATGTGCCTTGTGTCCTTTCTTTTGACATTTATAACAATTACCAATAAAATTAGATTGTGCTTGAGAAATACCTTTCATTTTGCTTCTGCAGATGTTTGAGGTGTGGCCTGGTTTTCCACAATGATTGCATGACAGCTTCTTGGATCTTTGGGTTGTGAAAGCATTCCTCAGATTTGGTTGATTTGAGGATTCACCATTCTCATTGTACCCTAGTCCTATATAGTTGTTGACTCTTCTTTGTTCATCAAGAAAATCATCCATCCTTCAGTTGCTATCCTCAGCCTTTTTGGTCAATTCATTGTGTTGATTCTGGACTTTGATCTTATGCTTCAATTTCTCATTCTCTTCTCTTAGCTCACCTATGATCTATATTCTTTCAATGATTTCTATATTTAATCTATTTTCTTCTTGACTCATAAGAATAATCTGGTTGGTAACGTCATGGTGATGCTCAGTGAGTCTTAGAATTTTTGATTCTTTCTCTTGTAGTTTCTCTATAATTTTTCTCCTATCATCAATGGCTAGTTTTATTTCATTTTTAGCTTTTCTTGCATCATTCATGACATCATTTATTTTTACCATTTGAGTTTCTTGACCAATTTGCAGCATCTTGATTTGATCTGTCAGATGTAGATTGATCTCTTGCATACTTATAATTTCTTCAACTGATGTGTTTGAAGCTTTGCTCAATGATGATTCTATTGTTTCAAAGTACTCTTGTATTTATATTTCTTTGTAGTCTTTCTCATTCAACCTGGTTTCCATAATCTTTCTTTCATCAAGAAGTTGTCTCAGCTTTATCTTCGCCTCCTTATACTGCTCATAGTTTATTCGCATTTGTAACTGCTCATTCTCAATAGTCATGTCTAGTCTGAACTTGTCCATTGCTTCGATCTTTTCTCTCAAGTCTTTAATATTTTCAAGAGAGAGACTCAGCTTTGATACCAATTGTTGGAACTATATTGAGATGATGTACTGAGAGGGGAGGGGTGAATCAGTACCTCTAAAAATTTTCTTGGTTAGCCCATTAACCCTTAGTCATCAGTTTGTAATTAATCTTATCTAACTGTTCATCTTTCTTTATGCATATGTAATCATATCATACATTCTTTTTAGTATGTAACCATAATAGAAACATTCATGAAAATAGATAACACATGACACAAGATATGATATCGCAGAAAACTCCTATTAAGGAAAAATTCAGTGGGGATTGTTACCCACAAAACTTCACTATCTGCAGATAAGAAGGGGCTGGTTAAGGCTTACAATTGGTCACTTCTGATGACCTACCCTGTTAGGAGAATTATAGTGGAGACCTGTTAAGATCTACTTCATTTGAAGCTTTAGCAACACTGTTAAGTGTGCACTCTATTAAGAGATTTGGAAAGAATGGTTAAGTCCACCTTCTACAAAAGGGTTTTAGATGTGATGCACTTGTTAGAATGCAACTACATAAGTCTTTGATCTGATGATATATGCAATCTTTAATTGCTGATAATAGATCCTATAAAGCTTCATACATATAAGTAATCATCCTTCCATGATTTAATAATACCTTTATCTGCTCGTCGGTACCCTCTGTGTGTTCTTGACAACTGATATATTCTATTTCTGATCTTTGCATGAATTCTGCCTTCTACTCTTTAGATGCTCTTTGTGGCTATCATTAATAAAGAATTCATATGTTCACAATTGAGTATGAACATCTATTTATACTAATTTAGATTCAATTCTTGATTCATGCATCGCAAGTTAACTCTAGATCCAAGGTTTACAACTTGACCTTGATCTTTAGTTAGATATGCTTTAGATCTGTTAGGATGCTTTAAAGCATTTACATAAAGCTTGCATGACCATCAAATTATGATTTAAAAAAAAATAAAACTCTATAAATAGAATTAAATTTCTTTATCCGTCATGTAAAAATTAGATCCATAATTTGCGGGTTCTTTATCTGTCTGTCAGTTCTGATGGTCAGTTTTCTTGGTCGTCGGTGTTCCTTTCTTGAACTTGTCATCGGGTATGCATTTTCTATTTTTGTCGGGTTAGTTTTGAAAACTATGTCACTGGTAATGCTTGTGGTCATCAGTGATGCTTTTGGTCATTAATGATGCTTGTGGTCTTTTATACTTAGCATTTTTCTCAAAATCTTTGTTCTGTCAGGTATGCTTGCATTTCACCGGTACTGCCTATGGTTTGCTGATAATGCTTGTTGTTTTCCGGTAATGCTTTGTCAATTTTTTTCACTGAGTATACTAATGGAAAAATAATTTCATCAGAAAAATATATTTATATGATGATCATTTTTTGTGCTCCATGTGTTTCTTTCATTGCTTTATCTATTACTGATGTAACTGTTCCTCTTTGAATATCATGCATTCTAAATAGTTTAGAATCTGGAGCATGTAGCTGATAGTATCTTTTCTCCATAGATGATATACTCAAACCACATTGTTCTTATGTATTTTGATGAATATATGTCTTGTTCTACTGATACTGATCATTTGTGCATAGGTAGGTAACCTTAAAGAGATAAAATACAGTTGATTGCTTTAGCAACGGATTTGAGGAAGCAATTGGTTAAAGGAATAGCTTTGTATTTGGATTGTTTTGTGGAGTGTTTGTTATAATTCTATGTATGCAAGCCTAAAAATTAAAATACAGTCTATGACACTGAGTAGTCAAGTCACTGATTTTGGTAGTCCTTATTTTCATCATCAGGTATTTTGGGACATCGAAGGTGATACAACCTTTATTGGTGCAACTACGACCATAAGGGTATGAATATGGCTTTCATCGGACAGAATATGGGAGACAATATAAGCATCTAGGTATAGGAACTAGGATGACCTGAACATTGTCTCCAGTTGATTTTGCAAACATACACCAATATCAAGGCATTTAGAGCCAAGATAACCATCAGTGTGTGTTTGTGTAAACAAGCAAAATAATAGACAAGGAGATAGTCCCAACCTCACCTTAGCATGAAAATAAGTTGGATTGAGGGATGTGAGGCTTATCCACCTGAATATGGAAGCTCTTACCACATACACCCTATTTAATTGACCCAAGGATCATTGGGACCATACCAACATGCAGAAGTAAAAGAAAATATTACAAAATCATTGATAACAGAAAATATTCAAGAAAAAGATCATCAAGAATTCAGTCTATGTAAGTTGTTTGATGTGGGTGTTGAGGAACACCGCTATGTTGGTTTGTTTTTATTGTTCAAAGTTTGTAAGTTTTTTCTAATGTGTGTTGAAAAACACAGGTTTGTCCAAAAGGGAGTGTTGACAAACACCAGTGTGTTGATGCCAAATTGTCTAGCTAGCTAGAAGAACATGATAGAAAATGAGGGCAAGGACAACTGACAAGGTATGTAGATGCAGGAACCAGGATGCAGACCCTAAGACTCAAGAGGACAATCGGTTCCAAATGTAAGAGGTCAACTTTACTATTGGCACAAGGTCAAGATAGTCAAGGGACACATTGATAGATGGAGCGTTGATTACAAGTGGTGCCTATTTCTAGGTTTTCACCACTTAGCAAAATTTCTATTTTTTCTACCAAGGCATCTGTTTCTAGGTTTTCACTATGGCACTTTTTCTTGATTTTTCAATTTTTTTGTATTTTCAATTTTTTCTTTTCTCTTCTCTTTTTTTTTATTGATACATCAAGGTGCCTATTTCTAGGTTTTCACCAGGATGATAATTTTTTCAGGATTTCTTCCAGATGTTTTTGAATTTTTCTTCTTTTTGTTGTTTTTGGCATTTTTTCAGGATCATATATGTACGTACATGCTGCTGGCTAGCAAGAATGCCTCAAGTGTAGAAATTCTTCAGGTGAAGAGAATTGATGGGGTCAGTGAAAGTTTCCCCCTCTAGAGTTGATAGTTGATAGGCTCCAGAGCCAAATGTTGTGGTGATCACAAAGGGAGCCAGTTAGTTGGGTTCAAACTTCCCTTTTTGTTCACGATGTTGCTTATTTTTTGGATTCTCTTTAAGTACAAGGTCACCAACCTAAAATTATTTGCCTTGTACCTTGTTTTTGTAGCCTCAATAAATTCTCTTTTGATAGACCCTTAGATGGTCAATTTTTTCTCCTCTAATTTCATCAAGTAGTTCAAGCTCCTGGGTTCTAGAAATCTGATAGTCTTGATCAGTAATGAGTCCATGTAGGTTAACTCAGAGCGATGGTAGTTCTACCTAAATGGGAAATACAGCCGCTATGCCATATACCAAGGAGAATGGTGTTGTCCCTATAGGTGTGAGGATACTAGTTTGATAGGCCCACAAGGCTGGATTGAGTTGAAGATGTCAGTTTTTTCCTATCTTGCTAACTATTCTATGCAGAATCTTCAATATGTTTTTATTGGAAGCTTCAACTTGTCTGTTTCATTGTGGATAGTAGATAGAGGAACAATGTTGAGTAATTTTAAATTCTTCACATAACTCATCCATATCCTTTCTTTTAAATTTTCCTCCATTGTTTGTCATGATAGAGGAGGGAATCCCATATCTACAAATGATATAATTCAAAATGAACATGGACACTTGTTTCCCAATTGCTTTAATGAGAGGAATTGCTTCAACCCATTTTGTAAAGTACTCAGTTGTAGTGATAATAAATTTGTGTCCTCTAAAGGAAGAGGGATATATTTTCCCTATGAGGTCAAAGACCCATTGTTGGAATGGTCAGTGAGTGATAAAAGGTAACCATTCTCACGCAGGATCATGAATGAGGTTACCACGAGTTTGACACTTTTTGCAAGCTTTAGCAAACTAAATATCATATTTTTCTAAGGAGGGCTAGTAGTATCCTATTTGAAAGATTTTCTTAGCTAACAAAAGGCCATTTGAGTGTGACCCATAGATACCTTCATGGACTTCCTTAAGTACACACTTGGATTCATCACATTCTAGACACCTAAGGAGAGCACTGTCAAGACCTCTTCTATACAGGTTGTTAGCCATGATCAAGTAATGTGATGTATTCCTTATGAGGTTTCTTTTTTCATTTTTAGATAGTTTAGGGGGGATAATTTGGTTGTAGAGGTAGGAATAGATTTTACTTTAGCAGGAAGGTTCGGTGCCCACAATTGAGCAGATAATCTGGGATTTGGGCGAGTCGTATACAGGGAAAGGGAGTTCTTCCACCAAGAATTCATAGTAGAACTGATGCTCCTATAGTTTTAGCATCAAAGCTAAAGTATCCATAGCATCAATAGCTCATTTATTTCTCTGGGGACTTTTTGGAAGGTTATGAACATAAAGTATTTCTTGAGATTGTCGATCATCCTTTTATATGGCACAAGATTCTTTTCCTTTGTCTAATATTGATCATTTATTTGATTAATGACTAGCTGGGAGTCACCATAAATATGTAATTCTGTGATTTTCCATTCAATGGCCATCTTTAGTCCATTTTCCAAGGCTTCATATTCAACAATGTTATTAGTGCAAGGGAACATCATTTTGTATGCTTTATGAATTTTGTAACCTGGAGGTGTAATAAAGAGTACTCTAGCACCAGACCCTTGTTAAGTGAAGGACCCATCAAAGATCATCTGCCATGCGTGCTTTGTGAGGTGTAGGATAGCTTCATTAGGAAATTATACAAGCAAGGGTTGGTCATCTGTGAGAGGAGCGTCTGGAAAATAGATGGCAATAACTTGTCCTTTGATGGAATTTCTATCTACATATTTGATATTAAACTCACTAAGAATCATGACCCATTTTTCCAACCGTCTCGTGAGAGTTGCTTTGTTCAATAGATACTTCAGAGGATCAATTTTAGCAATCAACTTGACAGAATGTGCATGCATATAGTTTTGGATCTTTTGAGAAGCAAAAACCATAGCAAGGCAAGCCTTTTCAAAATAGTGTAATTATGCTCATATGACACCATGGTTCTACTTATGTAATATATGGCTCTTTCTTTTCCTGTTCCATCCTGTTGTGCTAGAAAAGCTCCTAGTGATGTGTCGATAGCTGAAATATAAAGGAGGAGATGATTTCTTGGTATTGATGCCATCAGTATAGGTGGATTAGCTAGATATTCCTTGATTTGTTGCAAATTTTTATCACACCCTTCATCCCATTTTAATGTAACTCCTTTATGAAGTGTTTTTTGTGAAAGGTTATGCCTTATCTACAAGTTGGGAGATAAACCTTCTAACAGATTGAAGCCGACCTTGCAGAGTCCTAGCTTGACTAATATTGTGAGGAGGTTGCATGTCCATTATCGCCGCTACCTTTTCAGGGCCAAACTCAATTCCTTTTGTTGAAATGATGTACCCCAGAAGTTTACTAGAAGTTATATGAAAATAACACTTTTTAGGATTTAGTCTAAGCTTAAATTGTTCCATTTGGCCCAGAATTCTTTCTAAATCTACTAGGTGAGTAGCTCTTCTTTTTTATTTTTCCAAGGTGTCATCTACATAATATTCCATGTTATTGTGCATCATATCATGAAATATAGTAGTAATATCTTGTTGGTATGATGCTCCAACATTTTGAGACCGAAAAGCATGACATTCCAACAAAAAGTGCCCCAAACGCATGTGAAAGCGGTCTTCTCTTGATCCTCAAGATCTATCCTTATCTGGTTGTAACTGGAAAAGCCATCCATTAGAGAGTACATCTCATAACCAGCAGTGAGGTCCACAATCATGTCAATATTAGGTAATGGAAAGTCATCCTTAGGGAAAGCCTTGTTCAAATATTTGAAGTCTGTGAAAACTTGAATAGACTTATCATGTTTAGTTACAAGGACAATGTTAGAAATCCAATTAGCGTATGCTATGGCACAAATGAATTCAACCTTTAGTAGTTTTTCTAATTCTACCTTCATTAATAGTGCCACATGAGGATGAATTTTGTGAATCTTTTGCTTGACTGACTTAATTCCTAGAGCAATTGACAAGTGGTGCATAATCAGATTTGTGTCTAGTCCTGGCATGTCTAAATAGGACCAAGAAAAGTTGATTTTATTTTTCATGAAAAATTGGACAAATTCTTGCTTTTCTTGTTTAGATAGAGACTGTTCTAGGTATATTAGTTGAGTTGCCTTCATTGTTCCCAAATTTACTGCTTGTGTTGGTTCTATCAGTACTGAGGATCTTTCCTGAAAGTGATTAGGAAGGAGATCAAGTTTCCCATCCTCCAGTGCCTTAAATAGGTTTTCACCATTGGATACGCCTTTTGTTTTTACTATTTTTGGTTCTGTTATTTCCACAAAGTTGTTTTCACCACCAAACCTTTTTTTCTTTTTATCTTTTCTCTTTAGGCTGAGAAACTTGATGTCCCCCTTTGTCATGTTTAGGCTCATTGCACTGGTGGAAGAGGTGAAGGGCTCGATGGTGTTCAAGTAATAATCTAGGGCGTAGTTTTTAGGTGTGGAGATGAAATTCAAAGATTCATTTGGGATCCATTCAATCAGCTTAGGATGAACAAGGGGAAAATATTCAATAGTTTCCAAGGATAGCACCAATTATCAAGATCAAGGTTTTCAACTGGTAAGAGAAGATATGTTACAACACTCTCCGAAGGATTGCCTAGACCATGATTCATCCCAACAAGACTATGAGAACTATTTTTGGTATTATGTGAGTCTAACCCAACTGACCTAGCATTAGAATTCTCACTTGCTTCTTGAGCAACCATTCATTCTAGGAAAACACTCATTGCCACAACCTGAACTCTTCAAGGCAGGATACGTGTATGAGGGGTCATGCCAAGATTTGCAAGACTCCAAATTGTTCCATACTCCTCCTCTGAGTCTTGATTATGAACTTCATATGGAAGAGTAGCCTAGTTATTATTCCCAAAGTTCTAGTTTATGCTGGGAGGAAGAGGAGGCAGGCCTTCCTCCTAAGATTATGAGTCAGATTCTTCTCTGCAATCTTGAGTGGTATTATAACTTTCTCTTGGTTTTCACTGAGGAGCATATTTATGGATGATTTCAACTTTAATATCAATTGTAGTGTCAGAGAATGAATCCCACTCATACTCATTAGAGTTAGTTTCAATAGACCAGGGTAGTTCTAACAAATGAGTAGGAGCCACAATTTACCCCCAGTTAGGGTTTTGTTCCACTAAAACATGTCCTACATTTCTCCCATAGTCATATTGAATGTGATTATGGTCAAGTTTTTCAAAGTATTGATAGAGCGTTGCTGAAGCACCAATAATGTCATTGGAGTCATTGATATTTTCCTCATGCTTAGTCTCATGGTTTTTTATTGGAGCTTAAGCCTCATCAATAGCATGTACATGATTTTTTGAGAAATCGGGGAGGTCAAGCATGTTAGAGATAGGAATGATTTTCCCCTAGTTTGGATGTCTGACTTCAGGCTTGGTCTCTTGCTCTGGGTCACTCTCTCTCATAGGTGAGTGAACTTGTTAAGCGAGATTGGCTATTTATGCCTCAGTCATTTGGGTATCTGTTTGCAAAAGAGGAGACGATACCTCATTTGGTTTGAAGTGAGCTCTAGAGTCATTTTTGAATGAATGTGGGATGTATGGTTCTCCTTGATATCTAGGATCTTGAATATTAAGCAATCTCTCAATAGATAGTGGAGTGAGTTCTACTTCTTAATCACTCTTGTTGTCAGATATATCCATACAAGTACTAGCAGGAATGTTGTCAGAGGGAGGATGAAACCTTTTTTCATGGTATCCCACTCCTTCTTTTTCCATGGGATATTAAAAATCCATATGCATAAGCTATAGTAATCCTTTATCCTTTCCTAAGGGTCCTTTTCCTTTGTATCCTATTTGCTTGGAAAACTGGTAACCTTTTCCATATTTATCAGAGAAACATTCAAAATGTTTAATCTCTTGTTTTTCTCCCTTGTAAATCCATGCCATGACATCTTTTTCCTCATTTTCTCTAGAAAGAGGGACATAAGCCCTGACCATGTCAGTCCCTTCATGTATCTCTGGTTTATGACTGCTTGATGGTTTGAAGGATGATGATGGCATCTCATAGGACCTAGGGGATGTAGGGAGGTTAGTCATGGAAAAATGATATTCCCCCATGCTTGTAGGACCATGCTCTCTACCTATTTTAGTGTATTACAAGAGTATGTGTTATTAGTTGAGATAGAAATCTCCACCCCATTGTGCGAGAATTTCACATACTAGTGATATGTAGAGGGAACAACTTGCATGTCATGGATCTAGGGTCTTCCTAGCTATATGTTTTATGCCAATGGTAAGTCTAATACTTGGAAAATGGAATTTTGTTTGACTGGTCATACTCTGATGGGTAGCACTACTAGTCCTCTTGATGAACTTTCTTCTTCATCATATACTTTTATGGTAATTTTCCTTGTGTGATCAATATCATGTTTGGAGAAATGCAATGTTGTCACTAGCTTGAGAGTATAGACGTTAAAACTATTGGAAACACTAAGAAGGGGGGGGGGTGAATCAGTGTTTAACTATTTATTCTATTTCAACAACTTTAAACATAAATCAAATATATATCACTTGAATCTTAACACAAGAACACATAACACATGATATGATTACAGGGAAACCTCGATCAGAGGAAAACCTCGGTGGGAATTAGTACCCACAAATATTGCACTAGTATAATGAACCTATTAAAGTTCCTTTGCCCTGCTAGGAGCAGTCTTTACAATGAAAGTACAATGACCTTGTTAAAGGCCTGACCCTATTAGGAGTCTTTTACAAACAACCCTGTTAGGGGTGAGGACTCACTTTCCAAGACCTCACTGCTTAATGAGAAAGAAGGCTACAACCTCCTGAGAATAGATATGCACTATATCCAAAAGTGAACTGCTGTATATGACACAGATGTCTGATCAGTTCTGGTTATGTGCTTATTCTCTTATCTTCTTTAAGGGCTCTTTCTCATATTGACATATTTATACTATTCTTTTATATATATTCTCTGCATCTTTCTTCGAGACCTGTATTATATCTTTACATCGCATATATATATGTTTATGCCTGAATAGACGTGACTATAAACAAGACCTTAGTCGGCCCAAAAAAAAAATTCACAATTATCCCAAACAAATTGGATTAAGGGTGGTTACAATAATTTTTAATACATGATTAAAAACTTATTACAATAGGCGCTTATCCTTTACACAACAAAAGATTACACGCTAATCAAAAACTTGAAGTCGGCTTCATACTCTGTATTCTGGACTGCTAGTGTACTTGTTCTTTTTGTAACTTATCAGTACTGACATTTCATACCATGTGTGTATACGGTAGGCATAAAAACATATCATAGAGCTTATGTCTAAAGGTGCTTAGTCTGAATTGGTCGTACGCATGTGCGCTGGTGCTCTGATCATCTATGCATTCTATGTTCTATCTTGTCTTCTATACTTAGTCAATTTTCACTACAAATTTTGCTGTCAAAACTTCATATGACTTTGTTGCCATAATGACAACACAAAATAAGTGATGTACTCCCTAGGAGTCAACTTTCCAACAATCTCCCCCTTTTCATTAATGCCAACAAAGGAATGTGGCCAAGTTACTCAAAATTGACTAACAACAAAAACTGTATATTATCTTCTTTTAACATATACTATATCATATTTCTTTGCATCTATACACTACTCCCCATACATACTTTACTCCCCCTTTGACATTAATGACACAGGTGTCAAAATTGTAAATCTTTAGATACTTACTCCATGTATACATCTGGATAGGCTATCTGCAGATTCTTCATCTCTTGCTGCCAGAATGCCTTTAGTGCATCAATTGTTTGTAGATGGGCGCATAAGGCATATGTAGGATTTTCCATCTTTGTCAAATCCATGCTAGTTCCTTGATCATAGGTAGCAATGGTTGCATCAATCTATTTAATATTCTCATCTAGAACTGCTATGGAGGGCGCAAGTGCATTTCTCAGTTGAGTCTGCCTGATCCTTATCTTACTGATCTACATTTTAGCTTTTTATATCTTGTCTAACTGACCTTGATAGATATTGTTGTAGATGTTTATTTCTTGGGATGATGTTTCAACTGATTGTCTTATCTTATCAACCAATATATCTACCTCTTCTATCTTTTATATATGTTCAGAGGTGAGTTTTCCTCTGTCCATGCAATTTGCTATAATCTTTCTGCCTTTTGTTGCCAACTCTTTCAACATTATCTAACCAATCTTTAATGACTTTAAATCTAAGGAAAAATTCTTTATCACTTCATTCAATCTTTCCTTTTTATACTCATCTTCTGCAATTTTAGTAGCTGAGTCTACTAAACTTGTAAAGTGTGCTTTGAAGCTTGTTAGGATGCTATCTACATCATCAACTGACTAAATTTTAGCCACTTTCTTGTCTGCAAGTACAAGGTCATTTAGAATGTTCATTGATTCCAAGAAGAGAGGGTTTCTCAAAAAAAAATTCTCTTTGAATTTTTCCATGGCTAGGACACTGATCTTGATCAAGTCTTCTTCTCCCCATGCATCTAGACTTGCTGAGTCAAGAGTTAAACTTGACAATAATGAAGTTGATGGTTGAATGGATGGTGTGAATATAGTATTCTAACTAGTATCCATGCATTCAATTTTTACTAGGATCTCCATGACTGGTGTCTCATTAGTTTGATTATCTTCCTCTTTATTCAAATCTATTGAATCTTTAGAGGGAAATTTTTCTTTTTGTAAAGATGTGTCATCAGTGCATACCTCCTTTGTCTCTTCAGTGCTTACAAATGCTTTTTCAACTTTGTCCATATCATTGTCAGAAGCGGTCATGGATATCTTAATATCATCAATCACTATAGTATCTCCTTAATCTTTTACTGTATCAGAAGTTATTGAAATTGAGGGTGCTAAAACCTATGGACCTGTCTTAGGTGCATTTTGAATCACTGGTTCTGTAACCTGTTTGGGAGGAACTGGAGTTACCTTTGCTGTAGGTGTCGTTGAAGGATACATATGTCTATCTAGAAATACCTGCTCAAAATCTTTCTGAGTCTCTTCACTAACCAAATCATACTCTTTATTCATGATATGAAGTGTTCTAGTTTTGGTTCTGAGATGAGGTTTAACTAATTCCAGTAGTATAGCTTTCTCATCATGCGAGCAGATAGGGAGAAGACTATCTAATGTTTCTTCTCTTATCCTCATATCCTCTTCAATTGCTTTCCTTTTTAATATGTCCAGTATGTTCTATAGTTTATCTGGTATAACTGTCTTGAGTTCCAATACTGACTTCTTGAACTTAATCATATGAGATATAATCATTGAATGAATTTTTGATTTGTCTATCTCTTGATACTTATCATAGACATTCTTGATAGATTCTAGTCTGCCTTCATTAACAATTCTATTCTTTAGGACTGTTAGACTAGGCCTGATTCCTACCTCAAGAGGGGCTTGTGTGTTCTTTACCTTGCTCCTTGTGGTCCTTGAGGATGGATGACTCATAGGAACTTGCTTCTTCCTTCTAGTCAAATTGTTGGGTACAGAAGGTGGAGAAGATTCTAGATCAATGGTGGTTGATGGTGCAGATGTGTCTTCATTTGATTTCTTCTTCTTCTTCTTGGGCATATCATCATAGTTTTGCATTTTCACTTTTGTGGGAGTTTTCTCAAGTTCTTTGGAAATCTTAGCTTCCCTAGCTCTATCTAGGTCTTCTTGTGTAACACCATGAACTTTTAGGATATTTGAAGTAATCCTTTATGCCTTCCTTTTATTTTCAGCACTGTATAAGACATAATCAACTTGATTTGTCTTTTCTCTGTAAGTTTTCCATCTAGGTTCATTGGGATCCTTAGGTGTAGATAGGAGGACTTGTGCATAACCTTCCAAAACATGTTCTTCACCTTCATAACCAAGAGGGTGAATCCATTTTGTTCTAGGATTAACTACCTCCATGCAAGTACAGTCAGTATCCACCATGAAGCATATGGTCTCTTTGTATTTCTCAACTGTCTTCTCAGGTATCCTGAACCTCTTCTGCATCTTGATCTTGAAGGTTTTGATATCCATGTCCATAGAGTCCTTCACATTTCTCTCTGATGTAGCCTTGAGTGATATCTAGGACATAGTAGGTTTACTCTTGTCTAGGTAAGGATTGACAACTTTACCTACTAGGTGGAAGTAGAGATAGATGATCAATGAGCCAAACCTGAATATCTTTCTCTTATCATGCTTAATAGCTTGAATGTTCTCAATCAGCTGTGCGTGCAATAGTTCACATAGATTATATTGAGTGTTATCTCTCACCATCCTTATTGCTACTAGAACTGTTGCTACGGACACACTATTCAGTCTACTTGCTTGCTAAAACTTGTATCCAAGTATCATAGTGAGTAGTTTGATATCATCCTCCTTAATAGGATCAACTGTCATACCACGCCTATCACTTCTTGATAAACATGCTTTTTCAACCTGCTTCTTAACATCCTTACCACTAGGAAGAACTATTCTAGTTTTGGAAAGTCCATTCATTTCAAGAATTAGGTCTGTAGTGATGTGGATAGGAACCTCACCAATCTAGTATAGGTCATCATGTATCCTGATCAATAAGATTTTCACCTATTCTGGCTCGTAAAACTCATGCGCATTAGATTACTCAAAGATAGGGTTATCAGTGAGATACACGTATTCATCCTTGAAGGAATAGTATGGTTTCATCATTGAGGCCATGAGAGTAGCAATACTATTATCTCCAACTATTTCCTTTTTACAGTATATGTACGTGTGAATGTCTTCTACATGCATGAATCCTAGAAGATTCTTATAAAATTCTCCTTCTATATCATCTATTATGGACTTGAAGGGATGTTTCTTAAACACAAATCTTTTCCTTTCAGTAATGTTGAATACAACTGGATTGGCCATACTTACTTATTGCTTGGATAAATAGGGTTTCACGGCAATTCAAAATGATGCAACTGCTAGGGTTCCATTTTAACTTGCAATCTGTTCACAAACTGATCAAATCAATACCTTTGAATGCTTTGATGCTTAGTGCTCACGTGCTCTGCAAATTTTATGATCTCAGATGTAAACAATGAGAATAATCAATCAATCCACCAATTTATATAAGGTTTTTTTGCATTTAATGTTGTAAGTGCTTTTACTGAGACTTTCAAACTTTATTTAGAATGTAGTATAGACAATGTGTGAATGCATACTGCATTATTTTATTATCACTGACATGAATTCAAATGTGCATACTCAGAGATGAGTATACCAGCCATGCAAGGGTCCAGAGCTAGAATAGCTCCCCCTAAGACCATGAGGGTCAACTATCCAAAAGTAGAAGGCGCATCCATTGAAGAGGCATCTACTACCTTGTTCTCTTCAATATCTTTCTTTGCTTCAACCCAAATTTTATTTGAATTAGCTTTAGCTTGCACAAACTTAACTTCTCCTTATTCTTCAAGTGGAGACTTTTTAGGATTCTCTTAAACGTGTGTTCTTGACCTGCAAAACCTTAAGATGTGTCCAGTTTTTCCACATGAGTGACAGATGATAGGAGGTTTGATGTTATTCTTCATCATGCTACATTGTTTAGCTATGTGTCCATTGTAATTACATATCTTACATGTGATATTTTGTAAGTTTCTTTGATGTTGATTTCTCTAATTATATTGAGTTTTATTCCTTTGTTTTAGTTGTGACTGATTTCTTTGATTTGTCCTACAATGAATAGCCCTGTGACTAAACTTGTTATAGGAGTAACAATAACCATTTAAAGGTCTTACTTCTTTACAATCTCTTGCCAAGTGTCCATGCTTGTTACAAGCATAACAAGTTCTATTAACTTGCTTGAGTTTATCTTTAGGTGGTTCAGTTTTAGTCTCTGCAATGTTTTCCTCTTTCCTTGCTTTTGTGGATGCTTCTTGTGCTTTCTTTGTTTCTTGTATTGAGTTGATTTCAGTTTGAACTATACTGTATCCCATACCAGTGGTATCACCTTTACATTTCTGTGCATAAAGCTGTGATTGAATTAGATCAGAACTTGTGTGTAGTTTATCAATCTTGTCTTTTGCTTCTAATAATTCAGATTCAATCTTATTCTTGATGTTTTCCAATTCCAAGATTTTCATATTGGCTTGCATGAGTTCTTCATCTAACTATTTATTTTCTTTGTTCTTCTCTTCAATAACTATTAGGCTATCAGTTAACTGATCATTCAATTCTTCTATCTTATCCTTTAAAGATAAGTTTTCTTCATTCAGTTTCTTGACCATTTTACGCAAATCATTTGTAGAGCAATATTTCAAATCTTTTCTTAACATTTTGATAAGCATTTGTGAGCCATCAACTTTTAGTTTAAGTTCCTCATTTTATTTCTCAAATCTGTCTAGATCTTCAAGGGCTACTTCAAGATTATTTTTCAGATGTTTTTCTTCTGTTGAATCCATGATCTCCTCAAGTGGTTAAACTTTCTTTCAGAGGACTAGAGCTCTGATACCAATTATTGTAAACACTGAGAGGGGGGGGGTGAATCAGTGTTTAACTATTTATTCTATTTCAGAAACTTTAAACATAAATAAAATATATATCACTTGACTCTTAACACAAGAACACATAACACATGATATGATTACAGGGAAACCTTGATCAGAGGAAAACTCCGGTGGGAATTAGTACCCACAAATATTGCACTAATATAATGAGCCTGTTAAAGTTCCTTTGCCCTGTTAGGAGCAGTCTTTACAATGCAAGTACAATGACCTAGTTAAAGGCTTGACCCTGTTAGGAGTCTTTTGCATACAACCTTGTTAGGGGTGAGGACTCACTGTCCAAGAGCTCACTGCTCAATGAGAAAGAAGGCTACAACCTCCTGAGAATAGATATGCACTATATCCAAAAGTGAACTACTATATATGACACAAATGTCTGATCAGTTTTGGTTATGTGCTTATGCTCTTATATTCTTTAAGGGCTCTTTCTCATACTGACATATTTATATTGTTATTTTATATATATTCTCTACATCTTTCTTTAACACTTATAATATATATTTACATTGTATATATATATGTTTATGCCTGAATAGATGCGACTATAAACAAGACCTTAGTCGGCCCAAAAACAACATTCACAATGCTTCCAAACAAATTGTCTTAAGCATGTTTATAATAATGTTTAATACATGATTAAAAAATTATTACAATAGGTGCTTAGCCTTTACACACCAAAAGATTACACGCTAATCAAAAACTTGATGTCGGCTTCATACTCTATATTCTAAACTGCTAGTGTACTTGTTCTTTCTGTCACTTATCCGTACTGACATTCCATACCATACGTGTATAGGGTAGGCATAAAAACATATCATAGAGCTTATTTCTAAAGGTTCTTAGTTTGAATTAGTCGTACGCATGTGCGTTGGTGCTCTGATCATCTGTGTATTCTTTGTTTTGTCTTGTCTTCTATACTTAGTCAATTTTCACTACAAAGTTTGCTGTCAAAACTTCATATGAATTTTTTGTCATAATGAAAACACAAAATAAGTCATGTACTCCTTGGGAGTCAACTTGCCAACAAAAACCAGCACCTCCATCTATCAATACGTGTTTGACTCGATGCTTATGAATTAGGACTTCTATGTGAAAAGGTTGGTTATGTGGGTGACTAAGTGCCTTATCATCTTCTTCTAAGAAGGATAGATAGTGAGGGGAAGTAAAGTGATTCACCATGGTCTAGAACTGATTGACATCAAGGTCTTTGGGAACATTAGTTTCTAAAAGTGCAATCTCGAGGATCTTCTTATGCGATGGTGACAATTTTAGCAACTCTAGAATAGAGATTTGAGTGGGATTCCATTGTAACTAATCAGCCAAATTGTAGTTCATAGTCAGAAGTGATATAGTAGCTTGTTTTTATGATGAGAGTTTTCTTGTTGGCGTAATGGTTTGCTTAGGTGTAGACACTACCCCTTTAAGAGTGACCTTGGATTGACCACGAGTGACCATATTGGCATAATCAATTTTTTTGTCTTTAACAATAATGACATTGACTGACTGGTCAAGGGGTTGGAGCATGTGTTTCACATTGTCATTATTGGTATAGGTATGATTCACTATGGTTCCCAGGGCTTTCAAGCATTCTCCTTTCTCATAAGATGGAAAAATATTCTTAAAGGATTTGTGGTCATCATTTGACCTGTGAGTACCAACCGTAATAGTCTTATTGTCGATCAGATCTTGTATCACATGTTTCAACTTCATACAATCATTCATCAAATATCCTTTGTTCTTGTATCATCTTAAAATGGAAGCACTTACATTTTAAGAACTTTTAGCCCTCCTTAGGGGGTTTTTTTTTACCATCATCATATTGTCCTGTAATTTCTTCACCCTCTCCTTCTTTTATGTTTGTTTAGGACCCTGATTGGGCCTCTCCAGACACTATTTATCCCACCTGGCACATTTTCTAGGGGTTCTGACTCCCTGGGTCAAGGTCAACCTTGACCTTGACCTATGTCAAATTAAACCTTGACCTTGACCTAGGTTGTTAAGGGTCATTCAAAAGTTCATTTCCCACTTTTGGGTTGGCTGTTTTGGGTTCTAAAGTAACTATTCTTGAAATTATATTTAATATAGGTCCTCTTCTAGTGGTATAGGTCTAATTGTAATTTAATTTTCCTATGTAGGCCTCTCTAGAAGATTGTGCCCCAGATTGTTATATAAGGAAGCTTTCTCCTCTCATTTTCTCTAAGATAATTATCCAAGAAGCATAATCATAAGAAAAAAACCATCGACTAAGTAAGAATTCTACATGTTCTCAAGATTTAAAATTTAAATAAAGGTTTTCAAGTCTTCCTCTCAAGAATTCAATTTCTCCATTGAAGATCGAGGATTCAAGCATTCAAGCCTTAGAAGGGATTTTGTTCAAGCATTCAAGATTCATCATTCAAACCCTAGATCTATCCATCATGACGGTGTGATCTTCCTTCAATATCCTTTGTGCATCCTCAAGATTCATTCATCCTCCCTTCAAGGTGGATTACAAGCATACAATAATGGAGGTTTATAGTTTCTAATATTGAGTCCAAGCTTTCATATTACATACTTGTTTACATTCGAAGTATAATTGCATATCTATTGTCATAGCTTCTTTATTAGATCTACTTATACTACTTGCTAGAATTCTCTATCTCAATTATTGATTTCAAGGTTAATTCCTAAATTGGGGTTTGACTAAGGCAAACCCCCCCCCCCTCAAAAAACAAACCATTTTTCTTGTAGGGATAGGTTCGGAACAATGAATTGAAGTGCAGATCTGGATACCCTTTTTGGCAAACTTTCAGGATCCAGAAACAAATTTTTTGTCGGTCTGTGCAGGTCATAATCAAATCTTTTGGGTCAAAGGTGACATTCATTTTTGGGTCAAAATTGGACCTGAGCTAGATTGGGGAAAAATTTATGGGTTTTCTCTGTCTCTATGTTTCTATTGCAGATTCAATTGCATAATTTCCAGAAACTTAGTACAGACACCCAAAAATAGCATTCTTCAGATCTGTTGCATTTTGAGGTTATTACTTGTCTTCAATTCATTTCAATTAAAGTTTTAATATTCCTAAATCTATTATTCACTCTCTTCTATAAAATGGGAATCTAAGGTTTTCCTCTTTATCCCTATCCTTAATAGGTTGATTCATTTATGTGTTGATCCTTTCTTTGGGGTTAATCAATTTGGATCTTCCTTTTTTAAATTTGGGGTTAAGAGGACAATCTTACCTTCTCTGCATCACTATCTCAACAATACATTCTAATAAAACCCCATCCATTTTTATCCTTCACATTTATTTATCCTTTACATTTTGGTGAACCCGCGATAGACAACTCTTTCTTTTTGGTGTTATATGCTTTGCCTCTTTTCCTTAGAGACTATCTTTTGCACACATGTTAAATTTTATGCTCTAGCATTTTTTTAAAAAAAATCTACATACTCATAAAAATATAAAAACATTTCTTGCATTTCATTCACTATGAGAATCTTTAAGATTCTTTAGTGTATGGTTATTTTCCTCATTATTCTTCTTTTAGCATCTCTTTATAATACTTATGATGTTTATGAAAGTATCATCCATTTCCTCATGTTTTTACTCTTCATGTTTCACTTTCTCATGCTATTATGAGATTAACTAATACTAGTCTTCCCACTTAAATTTTTTTATTAAGAATTTGTGTAGTGGATTTATTGCTCTTTTGGATTATGTGAAGAATTAGGTAGATGATACCACATTTACTAATCTTCCTAATCCTAATCCTAATCCTATCATTCCTAATCTAGTTTCTAATCCTCATCCTATCCTTCCTAATCTAATTCCTAATGTTCCTACTCCTATTTCTCCATCTTCTATCCCTAGTTCTTCCCACACTTATGATGGGGCTCAAACTAGGGTTCATGATGTAGATGTGCAAGAATTATTTCATTTACCTTCCCCTTCTTATCTGATCCATGATGATATTAAAGGAAAGAACAAATAAACTCTTTCTAAACCTATCATTCTAACTTGCACAAAATTTTCTCATAACCACCATAATCAATCATCTCCTGCAGAAGCTTTACAAGATATGTACACTACAGGATACACTATGGTGGATAAACAAGGCTATAAGGGTTTAGGGGTTGGTGATAATGAACATGGCATTAAAAAACCCGATTCATTTATCCCCTAAAAAAGATATGCATGGTATAGGCTTCCTGCCTTCTCAAATCAAGGTGGTTGATTTTAACCATCACCCTCCTCTTCATGTTCTTCTTCACACACCTTCCTTAGATCACCTTGATACTCCTCAAGATGTAGTTAAGAAAGTGTATGTTCAGTTAATGAATTCTAAGAAAGAAATATTTAAACCTATGCCAAAAAATGCTCTCTCTAAATAAAAATGTCATTTACACTACAGTAATACACATTTACTTGCTGATTGTGTGCATTTCAAGCTATATGTTAGAGAAAGAGTTGCTTTAGTAATTATATCTCATTCCCGTGTAGTATTGCAATTTCTTCATAATTTTTATATAGGGCATTCCCCTCATTCTTCTATAAATTAGATCAATTTCTCCTCTTGTCTCTTAACTAGGGGGCAATAGGTATTTCCTTCCAATCTTCTAGGATCCATTATGCTCTTAGCATGTATTTTGTTTTGAGCTTAATCGGTTATTCTTTCTATATTCTCTCCCTATGATTTTGTATTACATACTTCCTTCGCTCATAATCATTCATGATATCTTTTCTAGGACATTTGTTTTGTAAAGATATCTCTTTGCTACAAAATCACTTGATACAATTGGCATATCCCTTACTTTCATTCCTAGGGGGAAAGGTTTTCCTTATTTCTCTATCTAAGGATCTACTTTCCTTATCTTAGTGGCATTTGTTTATTCTACAACATTATTTCATTATAAAGACTTATGTTTTGGCTATGGATACCCTCTTATATGAGAGGTGATTTTCCTAGGTCATCACCTCTTCTTTATTTTGAAAATTATGTTATGTTTAAACTATTTCTCTTACTTTGGGTTAGTGTTGGCTTCCTTCATTCCAATATTCCTCTTCCTCTTGATCTTGGGGGGCTTGATGATCGAATCTTTGGTCCCTCTTTACTTTCTTTTGGAAGATGACATTTTATCCTAAGAACTCCTCTATGTTGGGGATCTTGCTGATAATATCTCTTCCTCTTTTGAGGATCCTTTTTCCATATGTGACATATCCATTTCATGATTATCTAGTCTCTTAGAGGTAAGGACCAATACTCTTTGCTAAGGATATAGTGTATATTGTTGTTAAACAAGATATACCCTTACCTTGTGAAGTAGGTATCCTATTTCTCTTTCTTATCCTACCTAGTAGGTAGCCATGATAAGGAGGGGGGAATATATAGGGTCTCCCTTATACTATAGTTTACATTTTACAACATGCTAAATCCTCAGAAGGTAACGCACATAGGTTTCTAAATCCTGAAGAGACACACATTTTTATTCTTATTTTTGCTAAATCCTCGAAAGGTAATGCAGATAAGTTTCTAAATCCTGAAGATATATGTATTTTTTAAATTCAAATATGCTAAATCCTTGGAAGGTAACACACATAAGTTGCTAAATCCTAAAGAGACACACATTTTATATTCCATAGTGATACTAGAATGTGGATCTATGGGTATTCCAAAAGCCATCAGAAGACCCATTACAATTACAAAGCATAGTTCATGGGTGAACCTGTTGGACTCTCCCTCCTTGGTGACTCATGGTAAGGTGGGCATCTTACTAGGTGATGTAATCACTTTCTCTTTTCTCTCTTTTTCTTTCATGTTAGTAGGATTAGATCATGAAGCTATGTTATTTATAGTGTTTCTCTTGTCTTGCTTATGTAGTCATTTATGCTTTCTATGATTATTTTCTCTTTGATTTCATATATTTGTGCATGTATGTTGAGTTATAATCCTTGGTCTAGGGGCTCATGTCCTTGACTAAGTGATGTTCTACCTTGTTTTGATCCACTAGAGTCTTTCTTCTAACTTTACCATGAGTATGTTTGATTTCCATACTCCCGCTAAAGTGGGGGCTTAATGTATCATATTAAAGTGGAAGTACTTCCATGTTAAGAATGTTTATCCCTTCTTAGGGGTCTTTTTTTACCATCATCATATTTTCCTCTCATTTCTGCACCCTCTCATTCTTTTGTACCTGTTTAGGACCCTAATTGGGCCTCTCTGGACACTATTTATCCCACCTGGCACATTTTCTAGGGGTTCTGACTCCCTGGGTCAAGGTTGTCCTCGACCTTGACCTAGGTCAAAGTAAACCTTGACCTTAACCTAGGTCAAGGTCAACCTCCATTTTGACCCATATCCCCCTTTCCAATTGGAAAGTTTGTCGGCTGTCGGGGGTCATTCAAAAGTTCATTTCCCGCTTCCAGGTTCGCTGTTTTGGGTTCCAAAGTAATGATTCTTAAAATTATATTTAATATAGGTCCTCTTCTAGGGGTATAGGTCTAATTGGAATTTAATTCTCCTATGTAGGCTTCTCTAGAATAATGTGCCCTATATTGGTATATAAGGAAGCTTTCTCCTCTCATTTTCTCTAAGCTAACTATCCAAGAAGCATAATCACAAGTGAATGACCATCAACTAAGTAAGGATTATACAGGTTCTCAAGATTTCAAAGTTTAATAAAGTTTTTCAAGTCTTACTCTAAAGCATTCAAGCTTTCCATTGAAGATAAAGGATTCAAGCATTCAATCCTTTGAAGGGATTTGGTTCAAGCATTCAAGATTCATCATTCAAACCCTAGATCTATCCATCATGATGGTGTGATCTTCCTTCAAGATCCTTTGTTCATCCTCAAGATTAATTCATCCTCCCTTCAAGGTGGATTCCAAGCATACAATAATGGAGTTTTATGGTTTCTAATAATGATTCCAAGCTTTCATATTTACATACTTGTTTACATTCAAAGTATAATTGCATATCTATTGTCATAGCTTCTTTATTAGATCTACTTATACTACTTGCTAGCATTCTCTATCTCAATTATTGATTTCAAGGTTAATTCCTAAATAAATGTTTGACTAAGGCAAACCCCTCCCCCCAACAAACAAACCATGTTTCTTGCAGGGACAGGTTCAAAACAATGAATTGAAGTGCAGATCTGGATACCCTTTTCAACAAACTTTTGGGATCTGGAAACAGATTTTCTATTAGAGTGTGCAGGTTAGAATAAAAAATTTTGGGTCAAAGGTGACATTCATTTTTGGGTCAAAATTGGACCTGAGCCAGATTCAGAAAAGATTTATGGGTTTTCTCTGTCTCTGCATTTCTGTTCCAGATCTGGTTGTAGAATTTCCAGAAACTTAGTACAGACACCCAAAAATAGCATTCTTCAGATCTATTGCATTTTGAGGTTAGTAATTGTCTTCAATTCATTTCAATTAAATTTTTAATCTTCCTAAATCTATTACACACTCTCTTTTATAAAATAGAAGTTAGGGTTTTTCTCTTTATCCCTATCCTTGATAGGTTGATTCATTAATGCATTGATCCTTTCTTTGGGGTTAATCAATTTGGATCTTCCCTTTATGAAATTGGGATTAAGAGGAAAATTTTACCTTATCCACTATCTCAACAATACATTCAATCACTACCCCCACATCATTATTTAATTTTACATTCTAAATAAACCTCTCCATTTTTATCCTTTATATTGTTTATCCCCTTTATTCTTATGGAACTCATAGTAGCGATTATCATTCCATCACTTAGGTTTTACCTTGGGTTCCCAAGGTTTTGAGTTAGGGATCATGATGATCTTATTAGAAACCAATGTCTTTAACGCATCCTCTAAAGGCTCTCCAAGAGGAGTGAAATTTCACTTGGGTCAAGACATCCAAGGTGCCTTATTTTTTTGAGAGTCCTCAACGTTCTTAGGAATGTTAGGAGTAACCAAATTATGCTTGGTAGCTTGTATGCTATTAGTGACGTTGAATACTAGTTCCTTAGGCTTATACTCAGGTGTGTCAACTACACCATCATTAACCACACTACGATTCTTATTCCAGTTCCAGTATTTACTCTTATCCTTGCTATTGCCATTGTTAGAGGATTTAGCACCTTTGTTCAAGGTGAGCTCTCCTTTCCTTATGAGAACATCTTTGATCCTCGTAGCATTGCCAACTAAGTCACTAAAAGAGGTTTTTTTTTTGCATTTGCACTGCATAATTCATCTCAGGAACCAGGTTGTTGATGAAGATGTGGTTCAGGGATTTGCCTAGGGTATCTTACGAATATCTTTCTCCATCTCTAGAGAAATCTAACAAATAATTCAACAACGTGTTTCTTAGTGTTGCATAGATTTAGCATTGTAACCATGTGAAATATGTTGTATAAATAGTGTTGTATGAACCTTTTTACAAGCTTGTTGAATGTCTTAATTCCAGGCGTGATCTTTGTAAACCACTCTAGGGCTTGGGCACTGAGGATTCATGGGAATAGTCATATTAGATATGTTCTTTCATGCATAAATTCCATAATAAGGGCACAAAATTCTTTGACTTGATCTTGAGGGTCACCTTCCCCATTGTATTTTTCATATTTAGAAATTTCAACCTTTGGGGGAAATGGTAGCATGTGCAAGTTTTTAGAAAATGGGAAGGGACATATAGACTCCAATGAGTATTTTCTAGGAGGTTTTTCCTTTGCTTTCGTTAGTCCCCTTAATTCGCATCTCATGTCTTGTAGTTTTTGGTTGAGAATAGTAATGCTTGACTCTTCCTCTTGTTGTATGAGTCCCTCAATGTCAAATTTAGGTGGAAGTTTAACACCTGTTGACGCAAGATGTATGAAATACTTGTCTTTTTCTAATTTCATAATAGTGTGCATCATCTTCTGAAAGTGTTTGTCTTGTTGGAACTTCCTAATCTCTTTGTAAGTTGGATCCTCTATGGAGGAAGAGGCACTGGTATGTTGACTCTTGTGGTCATGTTGGGACCCCCAATCATAAGCCAACATGGTTGATGCGTTGTGTGCAACCAAGGTTGATGAGTCAAACAAGGCACTGTTTGTTGTAGAACCAAAGTATCCTTTTGAGAGATTTCAAAATCTATTTTGGGTTTATAACAAGAAGGTGGCCTTTGAGAAAAGTTGTGGATAGCTTTTCCCTTGGAATCAAGATCAGCTTTTTGACTTCTCATTTGGACCATGAAAGACAATCACAGTTATAATTCTCAAGTGACTAGGCTAATGAAGCCAATGTTAATGATTTATTAATGACTGCTTGTCTAGTAGCTTGAAAGAAGAAGATAAGAAGTTTTGTTGAACAAGGTATAAGGTATTGCGCTACAAGGTCTGAATACCTACTCGGCGACACTTGTTACCAATTTGATATGCAATAGATTGTTGATGAAAAATCATAGGACCAACGAGATCACACAGGAGACTAAGATGAGTGATGTTGGGTGAGCCAAGTTTGCATAGTTAAGAACCAACAATTGTTGTGAAAGGACCATAAAAGGATACCCAAGACAGTTTGCCACTTGTTTTCTTTTGTATCAAATTTCAAGTTTGGATGATGTGTTATGTTTGTTAAAGGTGTTGTTGTTGCAAAGGTTTAAATTTCAAGTGTCTCAAGCACATCAAACACAAAGAGGAGATAATCAAGCACTTTCTACCCTTAAATTCAAATTGTCTTATGATCAAAATCTTTACCCACGCTTGATATTCCTTTGTCTCACACAAAGTGATATTGGATTTTTCAGGACTATACACGTTGTGGTTTTTGAAAAGAGACTCAATGCTTGAATTGTATAAGCTCCCTCGTGCCACATTCATGCTTTAAAACATCCTTGGGAATACATATGGTCGGTGTAAAATCTTTAGGTGATCTGGGTAAATCCACTTGGATCGATCCTTGCACAAGTATTATGATGTTTTTGGAGGTGAATCGGGTAGCCTCTATCTAAAGGTGTCTAGTAAGGAAATTCATTCATGGCTATCCCTTGTAGTTTTGCAAACAAAATTAAGGTGTATATCCCTACAATCAGGAAAAATACATAGTCTTGCAAGCAAGATTGAGACCTCTCGTCCCTACACAAGTTGAATGTATTCCCCTTGTAGTCTTTTAAACAAGATTAAGACCAAATGGAACTACAAGCATCCAATAAAATGTAGTCTTACTTAGCAAGATTAAGGCAAAAAGGCCCTAGGGGTAAGTCAGTACCTCTAAAACTTTTAACACTTTTCACCTTTCATCATTAGTAAACAATCTTTAGTGTATTACCAACCATTTATGATGTTCTTTCTTATGCATGTAATATTAATTCATAAACTTAATTATATGAAATCATTCATAGAAACATTCATGAAAATAATAAACACATAACACAAGATATGAAATTGCAAAAAACTCCTATTAGGAAGTAGAAAGTATCGTGGGGATGGCACCCACAAAACTTCACTATCTTCATAATGGAAGGGAGCTGGTAAAGGATTACAATTGATTACTTCTGATGATCTACCCTATTAGGAGTATTAAGGTGGAGACCTATTAAGATCTACTCTATTAAGAGCTTTTAACAACACTAATGAAGTGTGCACTCGGTTAAGAGATTTACAATAGGACTATTAAGTCCACCTTTCTTGAAAGGATTTCTTAAGTGTACTACACTTGTTAGAATGAGTACAATATGTTTGACCTAACTGTATGCAATCTATAATTGCTGATCATAGATCCATTAAAGCTCTCATAATATAAATATCACCTATAGTGATTGATTAATACCTTTTCCTACTCATCGGAAGCATGTGTTCTGTTCTTGAAACTGAATTGATCCTTTTTTGTCCTTTTGCATGAATTCTCTTGTCTAGTCCTTAGATGCTCTCAGTGGCTACAATCATCATTAAACAACAACATGTTCACAATTGATTGAGCATCTATTTATACAAGTATTTGAACTATTCTAGAATCATGCATTACAATGTTAACTCTTGATCCAAGGTATACAACTTGACCTTGATCCTTTAGTTTGCATGTTTTAAAATAGTTAAACTCATTAAAACAATAATAATTACATTTCTTTCTCCACACATAATGGATTTAAAAAAATCAAGAAGCTAAATATAAAAATTTAGTGATTTATCTGACGTGGAAAGTTAGATCCACTTTTTATGGGATGTAACTGACTTTCAGTTCTTGATCGTTGGGTTGAACTGAAATTCTGTTGGTGTTCCTTTATTGAACTGATCATCGGTTTCCCTTCATCTTTTGGGTTCCTCTCTTTTTTGTTTTGTCAAGTTGCACTGTTTGTTATTTGTCGGGTTCCTTTGTCCTTTTTGTCATCAGGTAACACTTAATAGTATTTGTTAGGATGCTTTGTACTTGGCAGTATCGGGTAACCTTGGCATTGGGTAGTGTCATGTTCTATCTGTCGGTGTAGTATAAACCGATGGTGTAGATCATGTTTTTCCTTGTATATACTAATGGAAAAATATAATGTCTTCAATCTCCCCCTTTGACATTAGTATAAAAAATTGATATGTGCATAATACTAAAGTGTTTAGCATGTACACCATGTATATATCCTTGTCATTTATATGACTCCCCCTAACTGTATGCATCAGTATAGTATAAGTATATGTACATGTATACTTTCCTCTATACTATACATTCCATGTTCTTTTCTCTTTCAAAGACTGACTGTACAAATCATTTCTTCCTTTCATTTCCCCTTTTATTTTTGACTGTACATATCATTTCCCCCTTTATTTGATACTCATGACAAAAATGTACAACTTATAAGTTGTCAAAAGTGTGATAAAAATGTGTAACTTAAAATGGGTCGAGAATATGTGAATGGGTGTTCTTGATATCTTCGAGCATTTTATCCCATTTTTATTTTAGGATTTCTAGTTCCATGTGCTCTAGCTCTATTCATGCATGCATCTCATAAATGTTGTCTAGGACAGACATTTTTGGGGTAGCAATTAGTGCTCTTTCCTCTGTCATGTGTTTCTACAGTAATGAGAGTGTCTGAATTTGGTTTCTACAATCTGGATGTCTTGTCTCAGCTTTCTGGCTTGCTTTAGCTGCTTATTGTGCAATTTGATTTCCTCTTCACTATTCATGAGACTCTATGCACTTGTTTGAAGATCAACATCTATATGTGCTATCTTGTCGGTATACTCCTTGGTGAGTTGATCTAGCGTGCATAACTTTTCTATCAAGGTTATAGCTTCTGATATTATTGGATCTATTGTGCTAACTAGTTTAGAAATCTTTACCTTTTGCAATGCCACTTCTTGGCTTATCTTCTCAACTAACTTGAACTCATATTTCTATTCAATTCTATCTTCCATGGCCTTCTCAGCATCTATTTCTGAGATGTGATTGCATCTGTGAGAACCACTAATTGATCAAGCATTAGGGATGTTTAATCAACATCTACATCAGGTACAATTTTTTGAAGTATTCCTCATGCAAATTCTAGTACCTTAGCTTCCTTGATGGGTTTTCTCAACTTGTCCTGCATTTATTTCCTTTCACAAAGTCATGCATACTTTGTCAATTTAGTTGGATCCAATGTCCTAGGATCACATACTAGAATTTCAATGATTTCATCCAGAGTAATTGGATTCTTATGCTTGCTCTTCTTCTTCCTTGAGATTTGTGTGGATGTAGATGTATGAACTACCATTGATATTTCATTTGTCTTCTCTGAAGTCCTCGGTGAAGGATTTGTAGATGAAGCTTCTTATGTTTTCTTCTTGGGGTTCACCTGTCGATTTGGTGAAGACGTCTCTCCATCAACCTGGGTGTCTCTATAGATTTTTCTTCTATTTTATTCTCCTGGTCATCTATCTTTGCATCTTCACCTTTTTGTTTATGCTTGTCCTCTACTACTTTTTTATTCTCTTCCTTATTCAGATTAGTAGACTTATCTTTTTGATCATCAGTTGCATCTTGTTCTGTAGTTGCATCCTTTGGTGCATCAGTTGTGTCCTTTGATCTACATCACCCTTGTCCTCGGGTATGCTTGTATCTATTGTGTTTGATTCTGCAATGCCTTCTAGCAGATTTATTGCCTTTATCAACACTGGCATATTATCTTGAGTGCTCACTTGTGCTACATCTAGTGTTGTGTCCTGCTCATTGGTTTGATTCTGTTGAGCAGTGACATCTTCATCCTTTTGTAGTTGATCGGTAGGGTCCAGACCTGTGATGTCTATAATTGAAGTGTCTGGCCATATTTCATCAGAAACCTCCATGTCTTTGTTTGCTTGGGTCTCCAATGCTTTTTTCTTGATCTAATCCTTAAGTGATATGAATATAACATCATCATCCTTTTTTGGATCCTTATCAAAGTCATACTGAGTGATGTCTTGAATGTCAAGATCATCCACGACTTGGTCTAAATCAATTTGCTCAAAATTATCTACATTGTCCAAAGAAATGTGCTTAGGACTTTCCTTATCTTTCTCCTCCTCTACATGAGGTGTGTTGGTGAGAAGTAATTGATTCTCATGAATTTTTGACTCTACAGGTAGATCTAAGAGTTGTCTCCATTTGGTTTAGTTCATACTATCCAGCTCTATAAACTTATCTTATAGCACTTTGTAAGCTATAATCTTAGCTAAAATTTTACTTGAGTGCTTCTTCATTATTTCCTTAATTTCTTCCATCTTTGATTATGGAGGCATAAGTGTTACAAGTACTCTCTCCCTTGCTTCCTTTTCTATATGTAGAGCATATAACCATTGTTGTGAAATTTTGTTACCAGCTTTTCAAGGGTATTTGGCCTATAAATTCTACTGGTACATATCTAAACTTGATCATTGCCCTAATTATGGCATCTTGTATCTTGTTTTGGTCTTCTGGCTCAAGTTTATCCCATTGTCTGATCTTCCTATTAGTCATTATACCGGTAGTAGCAATTGACTCAGCAATTTCATCAATTTTTCTAGTGAGAAAACTTTTCTTACTTACATCAGGCTCATCTTCTTTAGAATATTCAATGTCAGCTTTGGTCCTAACCATTCTTTTCCTACTCTTAGTAGGTGTTTCGTTCATAGTTTGTTTCTCTTTCTACTGCTTCCTTTTATAGGTCCTCATTTGACCTTTCTTAAGAGGTGTGGTATCTTTTGTTGTTTGACTCCTTGTTCTTTGTTTCTTAGTAGGAGGTGGAGGTGTATTAGATTCAGTTGCCTCAGAATATGATTTCTTCTCATCTTTCCCTTCACTGATGGTACCCTATTCATTGGTTTCCTCTAGTTGTTCTTGTTCATTAACTGATAGAATATTTTCAAGATTCTTTACCATTTTTTTCTTCTTGTTGACAGTCTTCTTGATTACCAGGCCTATTTTTATCTTTGACTTGGCCTCTTCATAAGTGCCAAGCCTTGGTTGATTACTGTCAAGGGGCTCATTTATCAATGCATCAATTGCATTGGTCGCTTGATCTATGTTGATCTCATAGTCAAGAGGTGCTAACCAAGCTATTCTTGGTACAACTGGTTTTATGTGTGTGAAATCTGTGTCCACCATAAAACATGTCTCATCCCCATATTTTTCAATTAGTTGCTCAGGGATCCTCACTCTTTCCATCATCTTTTCCTTGAATTCAAGGAAGTATGTAGTCATTACTGAATCAAAATTATCTCCTAATGACTTGATAAGGTCACTAATCTGTAATGTGACTGGCTTTGTTTTATCCCATTTTACTTTTCCTACTGAAGGAAAGTATTCTTGAAATTAGAAGAATATACATATGATAAGTGAACCAAACTTACACATGTTTGTCTTTGTAGACCTGATTGTTGTCATGTTCTCATCAAGTTGCTTTAATAGGATCTCACATAGATCCATTTGTATTCCCTTTATCACTATCTTGTAAGTTGTGCTTACTACTGTATATGCAATGTTGTTTAGCCTGCTTGCTTGGAAGATCTTGTAACCAATTACACATACAATGAACCTTTGTTCCTCATTGGTGATGGTGTTAACCTTAAGACCTCTATTATCCCACATAGATTTTGTGAGCTTTTCAACTTCTAGATTGGAGGAATGCTTGTGTGCCTTAGGCTTGTCGGTTATTAGATAACCAGTTTCAATATGTAACACATCCTTAGTGATTTTCTTAGGTTGATCTAACCATAACTTCTGATCATGCATTATGCTCAAAACTAACCTAATCCAGTTGTTTTTGAAAATCCTCAATAAATATAGGGCATTATTTATCCCTTTAACCTCTAAGTGTTTTTTCTCTTCCTTCAGGTTCCCTTCTGCATCACACAGCTTCTTGTAAGCTTGGTCTATCTCTAGATCACCTATTTTAGTGATCTTGCACTGAATGTAGGACCTTACGTCCTCTATAAGAAAAAACCTAGGTGGAATTTTTGAAAATGCACTAGATTCATCGGGTTGCAATGCGATTTCTGGGCATATGTTGTACTTTGGTTCCACACAGGTGTTTTTCTTTATCAGCTTAACCACATTCTTCTTGTCATTCTTGATCTTTATAGTTCTTGAAGTGGTTGCCATAGTATTTCAAATTTAGGGATTTCTTGAAAATAATAACAGAGTTCTTTGTTGCGCTCGGTACTTACTTCGATCCGTGAAACTTGGGAATGATCTATTTTATGTGCGCTGGATTGAGTTGGTGTCACTCTGCTGAATGCTTTGTTTTCTCTCTATTCTCACTCTACTCTTTCTCTTCAAATTGCATGTGAGAAATGAAGTTCTCCCATCGATTATTTATAGACTTTTTCCCTTAGTCTATCATAAATTCTCAATGACTCGTCGGGTCATGAAGACGAAGTTCGTTGGGAAGACTCTCACATAACATTGTCGGTGTTGACATGATGCTTGAGATAGCTTTTAAGATTTTTTCTTTCACCGATGGATATCGGTGTTCTATCATGAAAAATTTATAACTTCTCTTCCTTACTGATGGGTGTCAGGTTACATTAGCAACTTAGCCATTTTCTTTGTTGACTAATAATTCTCAGTAAGTGTAAACAGTTCATCCTTTATGTTCACCAATGATTTTTGGTATGTTTTTACCGATGGGGTTGTTTTCTCAGAATTGTAACAAGTAACATGATATGCATCTTTATTCATGTAGATTTGACTATCTATTAATTTGTATAATGGAACTGATGCAAAATATGACTTGGTGTAGTGCAGTTCCATACTTACTTGTTCAACTTAAGTGGGGGTGGTGATGTCACCAGATCCATTGGATGGGGTGTCACCATTTTCATTGCTTGGTCCATCTTCATCATTGCTTGAATCTTTTCTCCACATCTTTTCTCTAGCCCTTTGAATATCTTCAATGGTGTTTCCATTGGGATATGTGCTTGTCTCTATCATTCGATCTCTGCAATCACTTTTGAGATGACCAACTTTATGACAGTGTAAGCATGCCATTCCAGGGTTTGTCCAGCCTCTAGACCTTTTGGTCCATGCTCTCATGCAGTTTGTAGAAATGTGACCATATCTACCACATGTTGTACAATTTTTCCATGTATTGTAGTCCCATACATATTGATTACCGATTCTCTTTGGTTGATAGGGATTTTCTTGACCTTTAGGCTTCCATTCTTGCCTTTTCTTTTTCTAGCATTCAAGACTTGTGTGCCCATTCATTTTGCATGTAGGACAGTATTTTTCCATGTAGGTTTCCTTCTTTGGTTGATCCATCTTAGACTTACATTCATATGCTTTATGTCCTTTCTTGTTACATTTATAATAGAGTCCTATGAATGAAGATGTAGATTTAAGAATACCTTTCATTTTACCTCTGCATACATTTGATGTGTGGCCTTTCTTTCCACAATGTTTGCATGTAAGCTTTCTTGGTATTGGATTTTCATAAAAATTCTTTGGATTGGCTTGATTTGATGATTCTCCTTTTTTGGTAAAGCCTAGACTGTTGTTCTTGTTGACTCTTCTTTGTCCTTCAAGAAAATCATCCATTCTTTTATTTCTTTCTTTATCCTTTCTGATAATTTCATTATGTTGTTGCTAAACTCTAACCTCATGCTTTAGTTTCTCATTCTCTTCTCTTAGTTCACCGATAGACTGTACTCTTTCAATGAGTTCTATATTCATTCTATTGGATTCTTGAATCATAAGAATAATCTAATTTGTAATCTCATGGTGATGCTCAACATGTCTTTGAATTTCTAACTCCTTTTCTTGTAGCTTCTCTGTAATCTTCCTTCTGTCATCAACAGTGTTAGCACTTTTTCTTGTAGAATCAGTATATAGCAATAAATGCTTGACTCTTTGTTTCCCAATTCAGATTCATATAGGGAAAAGTATAATTAACAAGGATAAGATTCCTTCTACACTTTGGGCTCCACAAACCCAGGTGGGTGCACCTTCAACAAACTACTAATTTTCAGCAATTCTGACAGTGGATCAAGGATTCATGATCCTTCTTCTTTTTAGGCCACTTGGATTAGGAAGGATAACCTATTGATTCTCTCTTCAAGGAATCACTATGATGAATTGTATTGAAGACAATTATCTAAACATTCATACTTTAGTTAACAGAAAGTAGAGATAGATTAATATTTGATTGATTTGATGATAATGACTACTTATCAGAACTAGACTAGTGCCTAATCTTGGGCCATAGAGTCACAATGAAACATACATTCACCATAAATAATTAATTGAAACATTGTTAAAAGTTTAGATAAAATGCCTTATAGACTATCCTCTCACTCTCACACCCCTGTATCAAATTCCTGCATGAAACCCTAACCCTCTGGAACTATTTGCGAGATTTAAACCCTCCTTGAAAGCAACTCACAAATAACAACACGGTTACCTTATAAATGGTACATTTAAAATGCCTCACAAATTAAACATACAAGAGTTAAATGTAAATGAAAAAAGACATCAATGATATGAGACTGGAAAGTCCATTGTATTTTTATTAATGATCTTGATTTCAATACATTCAAATTGACTGAAAGCTTAAAACTTAGACACAATTCAAAAGTCTACCTTGCAGCTTTGATTTTACCATCCTTTATAATATATTACAACTTTCTATTTAGAGACAGAATTAGTCATCTTGGAATCCTTAAATATCAAGGATGCAACAAGCTTCGAATGACTAAACTAAAAAACAAAACTCAAGAATACAATAGGAAAAAATAACAAGTGGACAAAATAACCACTTTTGTTACAAGATATTCCAACAAATTCTTTATCCTTCGACCGCATGGTGATTTCATTTTCCTTATATTGGCTTGGGGTTAGCCATCTGGAATCTGTTGTCTTTGATGCTGGTGAAGTAGGACCTCCACTTTCAATTATATCAACTGCTTTGTTGAGCTTCATCATCCACATGCATATCATCACCTTTCCCTAAATCAACTATTGTGTACCTATCCTTCCAAGAAGTGTACTCCTCATCACTTGGCCAGTTAAAGTTAAGGACTTCATCTTTCTTGCTAATGATCTCACCCCAGCTGGCACTTGCTTTCTTAACCTCTCCTTTCCAGAACTCAAAAAATTCCCTGGCTTTATTAATAATGTTTATAGTTTGAACAAACAAAACTATACCCTCCAAGGTAATGATGCTATGAGTCCGTGCATTTATTGTTTCTTTTATTTGTCTTAACCATAGCGCCTCATTCTTTATATCATCATCTTTTTTTAACATGTTAGGGTACATTTCATACCTATCCTTTGAAAATTCTCTCCTCAAGGTTTCTACCTTTTTGATGAGGATATTCCTTTTGATATCCATGTCCTCCATTAACTTCAAACATTTGTGAGTTCTAGTCAAAACAATATCAATATTATTCTCTTTTTTGGACATGGAATAAAATGATTTCACCTCAACCCCTTTTCCTTTCCATGTGGACCAAACCCCATTGATCTTTGTCTACATCATATTCATTTATAATGTTAAAAATCCTTATACCCAACAAATAAAGATCAACAAGATTCACCTCTTTAGCACATCTCAAGAGGCTGGAGTATATTTTTTTAGAGTGCCTCTATTTAACCCATTCTTCTACTTCTTTGAATGCTTAAGATTCTTCAAGATCTTTCTTAGTGGTTTCTTCTAGCATTTTCCTTTGAGAAAATAATCTATCTCTTTTCATCTCCACATCTGCTAAAGTAACAGGAATTGATGGCATAGGAAAAGGAGGATAAGTGATATATGGGCTAGATGATGGAGGTTGGTAGGGATCTTGAGCAATCATCATCTGGGGGGCAGAATGTTCTGATTTCTTACCTTCTAATTCAGCAATCTTCTTATCTTTCTCAATAGATTTTATTTTTTCCTCATTGTATGCACCCAAAACTCTTTCAATTTTTTCACTCAAGCTCTTGAGTTCATTCTCTAATCTTTGGGCTACACTTACACTAAAATTTGCATATTCCAAATTTATACCTGCTACCTCAACAACCCCTATTTTTGCAACTCTTGGTACCAAAAGGCTACCTGAATGTTTAGACTGAATGTCTTCACCTATTATTTTTGGGTCTCCTTTCCTCAGTTGCCACATAAACAGGGCTGCATGATCCTCGCTAAACTTTACACCCTTTGAAGCTTGTTGCATTTTTTCTTTAGTGACTTGAATAGTCTTTGTCTCCTTCCTAATGGCATCAAAAACAATAGCATCAGTTATGTCCCATTCATGAAGTATTAATACTCCTTCCTTCTTCACTAATGCTCTTCCTTCCTCAGGAGTTATTTTCTCAAACCTGGAGATAATTTCTTGCTTGATTTCATTATCAATTTCCTCCTTGCCTCTGTTAGGTTGTTCTTCTTGTTTTTGTTGGCATTTATTCTTGAATTCATCAATATGAATTATCCACATGAATTGTAAAAATGCTCTTTCTTTAACAAAATTGTCATTAGAAAGAAATTTGTCACTTGCCTGCTGTGTCAATGGATCTAGCTCTTTTCCAGAAAATTCTTCCACTGTCAGATCTATTTGAGCATGTTTTGGCTCCTTAGGTACCCCTTCCTGTAATTCCTCAGCTTTGACATAGATTTGTCCAGTGTTTCCCATTTGCACTAGTTGTTGAGCCACATCTTGTTCATCCATGCATATTGGGGATTGGGATGGAGAATATATTTGTTCATGTTTTTGTTGATGTCCCTCTTCTACCTTTTTCCTCTTGGGGGATGGGAGAATTTGAGCACTAGGATCTAGTGGCCTCTTTCCTTTAGGATCACTGGTCTGCCCACCCGTTCAAAAAATTGTGCTATATCCCCTCCATTTGTATACTACATACTCTCCTTGAGGGATATTCCTAGCAGGAAATGCCTTACCCAAAATTGCTTTGGCCTTCTCTGGCTCTATTTTCAATATGTTATCTCTTTTCTGGTTCAAAGCCTGCATAATTTCTTCAAACGTATTCATTAGGGAATCTATCTTCTTGGCCCAATGCTGGAATTCCTTTAAAGGATCATATTAATTATCAAAATGGTGAATAAAATCAAGGATTTTCTTGTATGCCAACCATTTTTCTTTCTTTATTTCTTGGTTTATTAAGTCCATTTCATTCTTGACTATGTCTTATAGAAATTTGAATTGATGATTCAAAACCACACACTTTGTCTTTTCCTTGAACATGTCCTTGATGAATTCCTTTGGGTCAACACATCTAGATATTGATGTGGTCAGATTGTAAGGTTTCAAAAAATCCTGCAGGTGCTTCCATCCTCCCTTGGTGATGATGAACTGATGAGCAACAGTGATTATAGAAAAAATTGTTCCTTTTCCTCTTCCAATTAAGGCATCTTACTGCAAACCCCCAATATGTCTTTGGACCTTTGCCAATCCTATCTTAAGGGGCACTCTGTAGGGTAATATGTTTGGAACTCCCCCAAAGTCATAGACCCTGAATAGAGTTGACACTAGATAAGGGATAATATCACCCCAATTATGTACTATATTGAGCTCTTAGTCATATTTCTTTGGCCTCAAGAATTTCAATAATGCTACAAGAATACTAGGATCATCTTTCAACAACAATGACCTGAGTCTGGCAGAAAAATACCTATCAAAATTGATGTAGCTGGCATCTTTATTGTCCCAAGTCATATCTACATTCCATAACTGTACATGCATGATTTCATCATCCTTGACTCTTGTCAACTCCATCTCCTCAAAATAATCACCCCCCTTATACAAAAACACATGCATCAACAAGGAGTACCATGCAAAAGGTCTGGTCACCTTTGTGTTCTGGATACCTATCAACCCTTTGTGAATTAGGTCTGTAATGTATAGGGAAAAATTAAAAATTATTACTAGCTGGGGATGCAAAATCTCGACCATCATTAGCATATAATGGATAGGCATTTCAACTTTCTCATCATCTCCACATATTTGACAGAGAGCCCTATAGATTGATTTGGCCTTCAAAGTGAAATAATCAAGTTTGAATGGTTCTCTAGTGTTAGGCCCTACAAGAACAAAATCCCCAACTGTGCCAAAATATTGTTTGAGGGGCTCTTCTCTGAAGTACTTCCTTTGGGCTTGGTAAACTTCATTTAATTGATTAAAATCAATCTTATCCATAGAAGAGTTTGGATCATTCAAATTGAACACCTCCCTAATTTCTTGTGCAGTTACTTTTATCAGGACTTGCTCATTTTTGTCCCTGACCATTCTGGATATGCTGTCATAATTTCTAGATATATGTGTAAGCATGTCCATATCCATAAAAATTCTAAGCACTACCAACTTGCCTATGTCAAACTGCCACACATTATTGTGTGGGGGATTAGCATTCCTTTGACCAAAAAGCACCTTAAACAAAGCCAAGCCAATCATACTTATTTTGGCATCCCTAACAGACTGACCCAAATCATATAACCCTTCAGTAATTTTCAATTGTGGATCTTTGGAGACTAATTCCTTTGTCTTAGAGGCATCATTAGTTGACACTGTTGATTGTTGGATCAAATCATCACATACATTTTTATCCTTATAATTAACCTTCCCGGAGAATTCTCTTCTGGGTGGCATCATGAATTTAAGGTTTATTAGTCTAATAATGAATATTAAAACCTTTCTCTTTCTGCACACCCTACTAATCCCTTTTAAAATTCCTTATGATGTAGAAGTATCAGTACCATAAAATTACTTGTTCTATAAGAAGCTTGATAATCTGGCTGCGATCACTGCAACTTCACTCCGCTCTGCAACTGTTGTCAATTATGGAAAATGTCTTGAGTGATCGATAAGATAGCAATCCCATCATCTTAAACATTAAATTTTAACTGGGAAGAAGGCACACATTTTCCATTACTCCTCCGAGTTCAATGCTTAGAGTCCAACTCTTGAGACTTTCTATTTATGTATTTTTAAAATAGAACCATCGATTCTACTAGCTTTTCCCCATATCGAATGATCTACAACAAATCCTCCTCAATGTTCATCTCCCCAGACACACGGCAACATGTCACGTTCCCTTGATAGTTAAATTTTGATCACTTTTGATCTAAGGCTTTGTGCCAGCCGTTCGATCCTTCTTAACCCATCTGATCTTTACTTAACTCTATGTTACTATGAGGGCCCTATCAACTTAGACACATGTCATCATGATGCTTTCCCTTGATGAGTAAAAATTAGACTTTATACTCAAGGCTTAGCACCGACTGTTGGATCTTCTAAATCTGTAGCAATTTTAATCACTTTTATAATTTGTGGCCTTGATCTTGCAGAGACACGTGGCTGCATGGTGCAATGCCTCATTGATTAAAACAACACCACCTTTGACCTAAGGCTTTGAGCTAATCTTTAGATCTTCATCACCTTAACTGGTCTTTATTTAGCCTTTTTATGGCCCGCATCTTTGATCTCCTGGGACATGTGGTGAGGTTTCGTGATGCCTTGATGATTAAACTCATCACTTCTTTCATTAGAGGCTTTGCGCCAACTGTCAGATCTTCTTGAAGATGCCATGTATTTACTCAGAACTTTAATCATCCGTTGGATCCACTAGACTCCACGAGGCAGTATGGGGCAATACCTTGATGACTATTGTGTGCACATCTTGACCATAAGCCTTTGTGCCAACCATTGGATAAAATCTTACATGCTTTCAATTTAACTTCATCTTCTCATTCATGTCTGGGCCCACTGAGGACATGCATCATTATGGTGCAATCCCTCGATGAGTAACGCAATAGCATCTTCGTCATGAGGCTTTGCGCCAGTTGTTAGATTAGATCTAACTTGTCCTCTATTTATCTTTATCTTTATGATGACACTCTGGCCCACCTAGGACATGTGTTGCAATGGTGTGATCCCTTAATGTTATCCTTCATTCATCTTTCATTATCAGGAAAAGTGCGGGTCCTCAGATAAACTTTGATCTATGGTGAGTAACAATTTGTATTTCAATCTACAACTGAATTGACTAGGGACACATGGTTGCATGGTGCATTTCCTTGATAGTTAAAAGTCAATCATCTTCATCATGAGGGAAAGCAACAACAATTAGATTAAACAAGACTTTCATGATATTTGACAAAAGGCAAAATAGGCTCACGGGTTTCCAAAATTTAAGAAAAATTAATGTCTAAGACTTAGGAAAGATATAAAAGTGACCCCATTTAACTTAGACACATGGTTAATTCAATCACTTAAGTGGTTGAATAAAGTAACACAAAAATAGAACCTGCCAAGAACGTTTTAGGGTATTCTTTCAAATTCAAACCAAACACGACCCTAGACTTGGGATTTTCATCATTTTAGGACCATGGTGCAACACTTTACAAGGAATATTAGCATCTTTCTAGAAAATATTTGACATTTTAGATAAAACAACCATTTAAGAACAATAATTTTAGGGTAAGGCCTCAAAACATGAAATATTACCAACAAATAGCTAGTGTTATTTCTGTTTTAGCTTGTCTACTAGAACTCATCGCATCAATCATTCTTACCATCTGGGTCTCTTGACCAATTTGTAGCATCTTTATTTTCTCTATCAGATGTTGATTGATCTCCTTTAGATTTGTGATGTTCTCTTCTGATGTATGTGATGCTTTACTTGTATTTGATCTTGAAGACTCAAATAAATCTAGAATCTCTTCTTCTTGACAATCTTTTTCATTTCTCCGAGTTGCCATACCTTTTCTCTCATCCAAGAGCTCTCTCATCTTGATTCTCACTTCTTTATACTATTCATAGAACATCTAAATTTCAAGTTTTTTATTCTCAATATTTTTATCAAGTTTGTACTTCTCCATTGTATGATCTTTGCTCTTAAGCCTTTAAGCTTTCCAATAAGAGACTTAGCTCTAATACCAATAGTTGGGATTAATGGGAAGTAGTACTAAGAGGGGAGGGGTGAATCAGTACCTCTAAAACTTTTAACACTTTTCACCTTTCATCATTAGTAAACAATCTTTACTGTATTACCGACCATTTCTGATATTCTTTCTTATGCATGTAGTATTAATTCATAAAATTAATTATATGCAATCATTCATAGAAACATTCATCAAAATAATAAACACATAACACAAGATATGATATCGTAGAAAACTCCTATTAGAAAGTAAAAACTGTGGTGGGGATGGCACCCACAAAACTTCACTATCTGCAGAATGGAAGGGAATCGGTAAAGGCTTACAATTGATCACTTCTGATGATCTACCCTATTAGGAGTATTAATGTGGTGACCTATTAAGATCTACTATGTTAAGATATTTTAACAACACTAATGAAGTGTGCACTCAGTTAAGAGATTTACTATAGGACTGTTAAGTCCACCTTTCTTGAAAGGATTTCTTAAGTGTACTAGACTTATTAGAATGAGTATAATATGTTTGACCTGACTTTATGTAATCTATGATTGTTGATCACAGATCCATTAAAGCTCTCAGAATATAAATATCACCTATAGTGATTGATTAATACCTTTTCCTTCTTGACGGTAGCTTGTGTTATGTTCTTGAAACTGAATTGATCCTTTTCTGTCCTTCTGCATGAATTCTCTTGTCTGATCCTTAGATGCTCTTAGTGGCTACAATCATAATCAAACAACAACATGTTCACAATAGATTGAGCATCTCTTTATACAAGTATTTGACCTATTCTACAATTACGTATTAAAATGTTAACTCTTGATCCAAGGTATACAACTTGACCTTGATCCTTTAGTTTGCATGTTTTAAAATAGCTAAACTAGTTAAAACAATAATAATTACATTGCTTTCTCTGCACATAATGTATTTAAAACAAATTAAGAAGCTAAATATAAAACTTCAGTGATTTATCTAACGTGGAAAGTTAGATCCACTTTTTGCGGGATGTAACTGACTGTCGGTTCTTGATCATCGGGTTGAACTAAAAGTCTATCAGTGTTCCTTTATTGAACTGATCATTGGGTTCCCTTCATTTATCAGGTTCCTCTCTTTGTTTTTTTGTCGGGTTTCACTTTTGGTTACTCGTCGGGTTTCCTTTGTCCTTTTTGTCATCAGGTAACACTTAATAGTGTTTGTCGGGATGCTTTGTGCTTGGCAGTATTGGGTAACCTTGGCGTCTTGTAGTGTTGTGTTTTTTCTATTGGTGTAGTGTAAACTAATGGTGTAGATCATGTTTTTCCTTGTATATACTAATGAAAAAATATAATTTCTTCAGAAGAAGCATTAGGAATAGAAAATAGCCATGTATTCCCACTCTTTTGATTGAAGGAAGCATTTTATTATAGTGGGGCCGAGTAGCCGGGTTCGCTTGTTCCCCACTTGGGTCATTCCCAAAAGATTGCTCTCTTGGTAGGCCCTCTAAAGGTAAATGCAAGAAAGGTAAATGGATAGCTAGTGAAGGTAAGGATTTCTAATTTTCCAAAATGAAAAGAGTATACTCTCCTACTTCATAGTGTCTCCCAAACACATCAAGCACATGTTAATTTACCAAAATAAAAGTGTTACTTGCTCAAGCTTAATCAAACATGTTTGGGTTTTTGATTCTCCCAAAGAGAGAAGAGCATAATTCCCTAATGTCCAACTTTGCACAAACAAACAAAACCCTAGTTAAGCTATGTGCCTAAGAAATCATCTAAGAAAGCACACAATTTGTTTGGTTGATGAAGTCAAGGAAACTTGCAAATACTAGCATTAGTAGGTTTTAACTTTCTTCTCACAAAGCATCCTACAAACACAAACCATTAGTAATTTTGCAAGAAAAAAGTGTGCTAGTGAGGCTTTGACAAGAAAATATTCCTCAAAATGTCCTGCAAAAACAAGTTAAGCTGCAAAACCAAAGAGCAAAAGGATCAAACAAAACATACCACAAGTCATGAAATCAAGGTTAGCTCATTATGACCCTTAAAAATGCTCACTATTTCTGAGACAACAAAACACAGACAACATACTGGAGCTGAAACTTGTATGACAATATATACTCCCAAATGACAAAACATGCAGTGATCAAAGCTCGCACAACAAATACAATGCCCTGAAATGACAAAATAAGCAGAAAACAGACTCGTGTGAAAAATCTATTATTCCCAAATGACAAACTACAGATTCGTGAATAGTTGTATGAGTTTTTAACATACTTTGTATGACTATGAGCACAATTTTGTTAAAAAATATAGGAAAAATGTGAATAATGAGGCAAAAATCAGTTTTTAGCCCCACGGTGGGTACCAAATGTGTGTGTGGTAAAATGTGTGATCATAATCTACAACCAAACACTTCAATAAACCATTATGTCAAAAGGGGTTAGTATCAAAATGAAGATCAAACATAGTATAAAAACCCTTGAAACCGGCTTATTGCTTCCTAGTTGAAGCGAGTGTGATTCTCATGAGTTGCCCATCAAATTGGACATAGAAAATCAGTGACTTGACTACTCCAAAATGGAAGATTCAATGCAAGATGGAGCAAGATGCATAGACTTGCATACTTTTCTCTTAAAGACTTTGAAAATGGAAATGTATGAACTATGAAACTAAATGCATGATTACTATAAGAAATGCAACTAAGATGCAAGATTAAGCTACCAAATGAGAAGAATAATGCATCTACATCAAGCTATGAAAGGAAACTAGAATGTCATTAAGCTAAGAAATAAAGCTAACAATGCAAGAATGCAAGTAAACTACTATGCGAATAAGAACTATGAGTGCACAAATGAACTCTAGAATGAAAATATCATTATGACTCTACTCCAAATCTTCTTCTACTACCATGAGCAAGGGAGCTACCCCTCTTATAAGACATTTCAAGAAATGGGTGGTTGAGATTAAGAAGCAAAAGGAAATGATCAATGGCGGAGACGCAACTTCCCTCAATCAATGTGAGCTAAGTGCAATGTATTTGATTAGTAAAATTTTGTGGAGAATAAGACAAACTGGTATTTTCCCTTTTATTTGTTTTATTTTGATTTTTGAGTGCACACCCATGTGTGAATGGGTTCACTTTTTTATTCAAAAGGGACTTAGGATTTGTTTATTTATCCCAATGTTTTATGCAATTTTGAGATTTAGGCTTGAGTGATTGATTATTTGATTCAACAAGTTAGGATTAGGATTATGTAAGAAAGTTTGATTAAGTGCTATCATAATTAGAGTCTAGTAATAATCTCTTAGATTTTAGAATTTATTAAGACCAAATAATCGGACATAGGGGTCATGCATTTTCTAGACCAATTTTAGGTGATTACAAGGAATACCAATTTTTATTAGTATAATATCTACCAACTTTCCCACAACATGTACTATTGGGGGATCTTTCCTTTTCCTCTTAGGTTTATCGATATATAATTCTTTAATACTTTTGTTGCAAGTAGGTACATACCTGATTGTGTAGAAGAAAGGAATTCTTATACTAACATTCTTGATATGATCTAAGAAATCAAAAGTAGACTTAGGCTCATTCTTTTGTCCATTCAATATTTTTGGAAATGGTGGACCTAAAAACTCTTTCGGTAAGGATACCCTAAAAGTAGGTTCTTGTCTTGCTGGGAGGCTTTGGTTACTCAATCATGGCGAGAAAAATGTTGAATATTTCTCCTTTGAAGGTATTTTAGTGATAAAGGTGATGTTAGAGTATCCATAGTAATTCGAGAATGCAATTGCATATTATTAATATCCAGGACATAAGTAGGGAGAACAAGATGATTATTTCAGTTAGGTGTAGGTTATACTAGCAACTAAGTGGATTTAGTCAATTTAGGTGTAGGGTTGGTAGGATTAGGCATACTAGATAGTTTAGAATGAGGCCCTTGTAGCCAATGTTCTTGATATCTTATATTCTAGTTGCCTCTTCTTTTAGTAATAAATGAGAGGGAGGGTGAATCAGTGGCCTAAAAAATTAATCCTTAAATCAACCCTTAAAACTTATTACCACTTTTAAGCCTCTAGTTATACTTAGCCCTATAAGATGAATTCCTTGAAATACTTATATAAAATTACTACTTGTTAGAATGCTTTGTAAAACCTTCTTCTATATGTTTACCAATAAGCAGTCTTACTATTTACCAAAACACAGTAAATAACTAGAGTACACAGATCAATCCAGAATAACTTATGTGAAATGCAAAATAGTAAAGTAATGACACATAAACATATAACACATGTATTTTTAACGTGGAAAACCTGTTAAGAAAAAAACCACTGGGACCGGTACCCAAAATTTTCACTCTTTTGAAGTGAGCTCAGTTAAGAGCCAACCCTGTTAAAGGTTAGAAACACACTGTTATGTGTGACCTTGTTAGAGGATTTAAAAGATAGTTTGTCACTTAGTATCTAGCATCTAATGCTACCATCCTTGATCAAACACTCACTTGGCCTGTCAATAGGTATTGGGCATATCCACTGCTACTTTCTATGATCAAACTTTTTGATACTCCTTGGGATGTATCTCAATTATAAAAGAATTTTAAGTCTTTCTTAGTTAAGAGACTTGATGCTTCAATGGTTTAACTGAAACACTAAAGTGATCTTTTCACACAAATGACTTGAATTGTAGATTTTCAAATCTATTGTAAGTGCACTACCTCTCTGATCAATATAATCAATTCAATACCTTTTCTCCACACTGTTCTACTTTGTGATGTTGTTTCACTGTTCATCGATGTCTACAGAATCTAGCTCTTTCCTTAGCTTGTTGATAAGGTCTGAATGAATTCTTTCTTCTCCTTCAGAATCTCTTCAGCATCTATTCTCTTTTGACTTCTCTTCACCCCACTATTTGTAATGAATTGGGTTGTCTCTTTATAGACATTATTTCACCGTTTCTAGGCTTTCTTGATCTTGGCATGACCCACAATTCTCACCAATTATACTTAAACAAAAACTCCAATTTTATCTCATAGAGATCTTCTTTCCAACTGGACAAAGCAGCTTTAAATCCTTTACTTATCTCTGGCTTTATCTTGTCAATTAAAAAAATGATAAGTATCAGTTAAGTCTATTTTTAGCTCTTGAAAGCTAAGCATTTTTTCATTTCTAAACTCTCTGTTCTGTCAGTCAATACTTTAGTTAGTCATCGGTGATAACTGACTATTCCATCGGTGTGACTTCAGTTGTCTTCAAGATCTTTATCCGTCGGGAAAGACTATCATTTTTCCCTTCGGGTTACTCTGTGCTTTTCTCAGTGGGAAACACTATGACTTTTCTCATTATTAATGTTGTGCATTTGTTGGTTGGGTAACACTGTGACTTTTCTTCTTTTACTCTGTCCGTCAGTGTGCACTTCGTCAGTGTATATAGTCACTTTGTAAATACTTGACTTATATGCATTACTGATAGCATAGCCTTTGATTCATCGGTTCTTTAAAGTCTTTGGCAGTATGTCCATGACCATACAGATTATATCAAGTTGACATCAATGAAAATACAATACATTAACTAATTTAATGCCTTGCGTGATCATCAACTTAATATATTCAAACTTTCAATCAGTTATAGTTCATCAATCTCTCCCTTTGGCAGATGGCAACACACTACATTATCACACTATATTATTACTAATACAATATGAAATATAATAGTTTAAGTTCATCAAACTACCAATCTTATGTACTATAGCCGATACAAATATCTGGTCCTTGGTAAGCTCGTATAAGCTTAGATTTGATTCTTGCAGCTTTCTTTCTGTCTTCAATCCCTTCACTGGATAGATGTAGAATATTTCTTTCTCTGATGTGATGTGTTCTCTCCCTATGTCAAACTCTCTCCCTTTGATTGTTCTCTTTTCTTTTGATGTCTCTTGTTAGAAATTATCTCCCTTTGTATGTACTCTCCCTTTTCTGGTTACATCTCTCCCTTTGGATAAATGTGATGGATATAATCTCTCATTGATGTATAATCTCTCCCATGGATATAGTCTTTCCCTGAAGTGATATCAAGTGATAATAGATATAATCTCTCCCTTTGACAACAATGCCAAACAAATTTTTTTGACAGTAATGCCAAACAAATCCTTTCTATCCATATATACTCCTTGAATTTCCCAATCCATCAGTAATACAATAACTCTGGTGCTTGGAGTAGATAAATACCTTGTTATGTATAGATTTATCTTTGAATTTCATCTCTTTTCTTGCATCAACATAAATGATATTCTGATAATATGTAGGCTGATGTAGCCGTCTAGTCATTTTTACTGACCAGTAGACAAGGGTCTAACCCCTAGTCTCTTTCTCAAGTACTCAAATGCATCCTTCGGCAGTGGCTTGGCGAAGATATCAGCTAATTATTCCTTTGATTGCACATAATCAAGTATCACCTCCTTTGCTTGAACTTGTTCTCTCAAATAATGATACTTGATGGCAGTATGCTTTGTTTTAGCATGCATGACTGGATTCTTGGAAATGTTTATTGCACTAGTATTATCACAATAGATAATTACTGGTTCAATAATTTTCATATGCATACCTTCCAATAACTATTTGATCCATGCAATATTTGAGCAGTTTGTAGCAGCAGCAACATACTCTTCTTCTACAGTAGACTGAGAGATGCATCCTTTCTTCTTGTTGATCCATGTGACAAGTCTATCACCCATAAAGAGTACTCCTCCAGTTGTGCTCTTTTGATCATCAATATTTCCATCCCAATCAGTGTCGGTAAAGACCTTGAGTTCAAATTTTCCTTCTTTTCTATACCATAAGCCATATTCCTCAGTATTTTCAGATATCTTAGGATTCTTTTCACAGTAGTCATATGTGATTCCCTGGGATTAGCAGAAAATCTTGCAACTATTCCTACTGCATGTGCAATATATGGTCTAGTATGTACAACATACATGAGTTTTCCAATCATTGATCTATACAAAGTCTAATTTACCTCTGATGACTTGTCCTCCTTTGTCAGCTTACATCCAGTTGCCATCGGTGTTCCAACTAGCTTGGAATCTTCCATCTTGAATATTTTCAACACTTCCTTGATGTATTTGGATTGTGTAATGAAAATACCTTCATCTTGTTGCATGATCTGTGGACCAAGAAAGAACTGGATCTCTCCAAACATATACATCTCAAACTCTTTTCTCATTTCATTTTCAAATGATTTGCATAACATTTCATTGCCTCCAAATATGATGTCATCAACAAATATCTCAGCAATCAAAATTTTAGCATCAATATCTTCCTTCAAATAAAGATTATTGTTTTCACTAGTCCTTACAAATCCAATACTTATAAGATAGGAATGAAGTCTTTCATACCAGGCTAGGGATGCTTGTTTCAATCCATACAAGGCTTTGTGAAGTCTACGTACCATGTCCCTCTTGTTTGGATCAACAAACCCTTTTGGTTGTTTAATGTATACCTCTTCTTCAAGTATTCCATTTAGGAATGTAGACTTGACATCCATTTGGTATACCTTGAATCCTTTACATGCAGATAAGAAAGTAATATTCTCACTCCTTCTAGCCTAGAAATGGGTGCAAATGTCTCTCTGTAGTCAATCCCTTCTTCTTGTGCATACCCCTTGCATACTAGTCTTGCTTTATTTCTGGTGACTTCTCCATTCCCATTTAGTTTATTTCTAAATATCCATTTTGTACCAATGACATTCTTGTCATCTGGTCTTGGTACAAGTGTCCATGTCTTATTTTTCTCTATCTACTGAATCTCTTCATTCATAGCACTTATGCATTCATCATTATCAAGTGCAACATTGACAAATTTTGGCTCATAATCACAAATAAGACATCTTGTGTTTAGAGACTTACTTCTAGTTATCATACAAGCCTTCTTATCTCCAATGATTTGGTTCTGTGGATGGTTCGTTCTAACATATCTAGAAAGTACAAGTTCATCTCTTTTTCTATCATCTTGATCATCATTCTATCCTTCATTCTATTCTCCATCATTTGGTACATCATCTTGAGAAATATCCTGATTGTCAGTATTTGTAGCTTGATGCTCGGGTGCAATGATCTGTTGCTCAGGAGCTCTACATTGTTAGTTAGGTAGAGTGTCAGGTTCTTCATTATAAACAAACCTGTTGTAGTCCTTTGGTTCTTTTGTGCTTTCCTTTTCATTCTTCTCTGCAAATTCATCTATCTTTACATTTGTACTTTCAAAAATTTTGTTAGAGGATTTATTGAGAAATTTATAAGCCTTTCTCTTGGTGGAATACCCTATAAATATTCCTTCATCACTCTTGGAGTCAATCATTCTATTTCTATCATATTTTAAGATATAACTATTATGCCCTGCATCCCCGTCCCTATATAAGTTTGTGTGAAAAATGTTCGGTCACCCTTTTTTTCTTTCTACTTTGGGCTCTGGCCCTTCTCTCTTCCTTTGTTTCTTTGTTTTCCTTCCCCGGGTTTTCCTTCCCACGGTGTTGGTCTTTTTTTTTTTCTTTTTTCCTCGTGTCTCTGGGACCTAGTCCCAGAGTTGGTCGTTCTTTGTCCAGAAGCCAGATTCTAGACTCCAGGATTCTTTGCCACGATGTCTTCTTTTCATAAGAAGGTATGATTGCACAAAATCCCTGGGCCCAGAGTTTGAAGGTCAACTTATTTTATAGTTTGTGAAAGGAAAGGTAACTTGCTTTTACCCTGGCTATAAATAGAAATCACCTATCATTTTCACAATTACCACGATTAAAACACTTAAGCAATCACAATGATTTCAGAGTGATACCACAATGATTTGAGCAGAATCTAGTACGATTTATTCTGAAACATTCTGAACAATTGCAGGTGGTTTCTGGTGTTGAAGGGTGATCTTTTGAGGGTAGAGGTTGTTGTAGAGAATTCGGCAACTTGTCTTCCTTCTTTTCTCTGGTTTTCAGGTGGGTGTTCCTGGTTCCCCTTCCGCTTCTACTTTTTCTTTTGTTTTCATTTGTTGGCATTTCTATCTTGTCTCCTTGTTTGTTTTTGTCTTGGTCGTCTGGTTTTGCTGCCCATTGGTGGGTTAGCTTTGCCAGAGGGTTGTCTACCCTCTATGTATATGTAGTATATTCTGTAGGTAGTGTAAGTTTTGTACATTTTGTTTAGGTAGCAGCTCTGCGTTTGTGTATATATGTGCATTTGCTATATTTTTATGTATATCCTTCCATTTTGCATGTATATACCTTTCGGCCCCGATGTATATATGTTGTATATTTCATGTATATCCACTTGGTTTCATAACAAGCGCATCATGCTTCCCCTGTTCTCATTCACAAAATCTGTGAGCTCATTCCATGCAAGATACCACCTAGTTGAAACTTGGCTCTTGGCTGGTTTCAACCAAGCAATTTTCTCTCTCCTCATAAACATGCCTTAATGACTGTCTCATTTACATCCCACGTATGCATTCAAAACTATCCAAGTGACCTTCACTTTTCACACATTCAAACAGTTGGCTCCGCCACCGTCGCCATAACTTCCATTTATTACATAGCCATGTGACGTCCATGTGGGTCTAACAGCTCACTTTTCACACACAATTTCTAACGGTTAGTTTTCCAGACTCTGAGCCTCTTGTCCTCACCCAACCCACATCTTGCTTTTACTAAGTGTGATGAGACCCCCAGGACCGGATATTGGTTGAATTTCCAAGTTTGCAAAATATATACTTTTTGGGATTTTTGAACTAAGCTAACTTTTCAGGGAAAGCAAGTGCCACAGTGGTAAGATCTATGGATCTTGAAGTATTATTTATCTATATATTCTGACGGTTTCCTTGCCTTGCCTTGTAGGTTTCTATAGCAATATACTTCCACCATGTCTGAGGCTTCTGCATCTTCACCACCTGAGAGTCAAGAACTTCCTTCCACGGCGGTCACCAGGGCAGCCGTTAAATCCAAAATGGAGAGGGCCTTGGAAAAATTGCCCCTCAGTATGAAATACATGAAAGATAGCACCGTTGTGGGCTCAAAGATTGATTCCAAAGTGTAGTTCATTACCGACACTAGTGTCAGTATGTGGGATGAAATGTAGGCCTTGGTAAAAATAATGTACATTCAGCAGCATGCCAGGGATCCGTTGGTGATTAATGTTGGGGATTTTGAGATCCTCAAGGCTGCCAATTTTCTATGCTTAGTGTAGTCCCCAGAGTTAATCCTCACACTTGCAACACACTACAACTCTTTTGTCTAGGCCGTTATGCTCATAGCCCCAGAACCCACCGAGTATCCTACTTCTATGGTGTCTCTCAACGCCGCTACTTTTCAGATGGGCTTAGGGATCCCTCAATTTGACAAACCAACTATGGTTACCAGAGCATATGCCTTAGCACAATTCAAACAGTTGGAGGAGGTAGATTGGATCTACATGAATAACAAATGGCTCAAGAACCTGAAGAGAGATGACAAGAGAATGAAGCTAGAACTCCCCCGGTCTAAATTTAAGAAAAGTATCTAGATGGGGATAATAGCACTATCCCGATTCTTTGGGAAACCCCATGCCCAATAATTTTTAGCATGGATGTACTATTTTGTGCTTGGCATTTCCACCAAGGGAGAATATTTTGATTGGGCCACCATCATCTCCAACCATGTAGATTTTTAGTTTCTACAAGTGGTTCAAAAGTGGAAGTTTCATATGACTTCTTATGTTCTTTGGGCCTTGGCACAACAACGGCCTGCCACCAACAGATTACTTACATCAGGCATACTCGGGATTGGCCCGGGTCAGAAGGCTCCCCGAGACTTTTTCCCACAAATCTAATGGGAGGCCAGTTTCTCCAATTTTTGCTAGGTGAATGACGCCTTTATCTATTACAACCTGCTCACACCCACCCGAGATGTAGGATACCACCTCTCCACCAAGGTGATGAATCTGGTCAAAATTTATGGCCATTATTATATATAGTTCCAGCAACATACGTACATAAGGGTAACCGGCTTCTCCAGGAAACCTTACTTGTTACCCAAACATTGTGGGAACAAGATAATTCTTTTAGAATATTGCAGACAAATAATGGAGCTACATGCCTTCTACACCTTGAAGAAGGTGACAAACATCTCATTCCCAATTACTTGTGGGAATTACTTGTGCAGTCTAGTCATGGCCAAGGAAGCACACAATGAGCTCAAAAGCTATAACTTAGCAGAATTCTACTTGGCACAGAAGAATTTTGATCCGCACGAAAAAATTGCATCGACACTTCCCCGGGCATCAGAGCCCCACTGATACCATATGAAAGACTTTTGGGAAGATTGTCAGGATAACATGGAAGTCTGGAGCTGGAATTACATCTAGATGACCATGGGAATGATGGAAAGATTAAAGCTTTAGAGATTTCCAGATGACTTCTCAGACTCCGGATCCATAATAGATCCCCAATACAAAGCAAAGAGGATTGATAAGTTGGCCCTCCCACCAGTGGATTGGAATGCCCAGGAGGGGCCTACCATTGAAGAGTTCACCCACAATGTGGTTGAATGTAGCCATGCCTACTTTAAGAAGGTGTGCCCTGAGAGTGTCCGCAAGGCTGCCCAGCTGGTGCCAAAGTTAACCCCGGGATCTAGAACTTCCTCGCAGAGAGAAGATAGGGGAAAAGGAATAATGGAAACCTCAGCTCCATAGGAGACTCCCATTAAGGAGCAACTGAAGCAATCACTAGTAGCTTCCTAGCAAATGAAAGATAAATTAATCATGCGGTTGGCAACCTCGATGCTCATGACCGGACGCATCCATCCACCTTATTCCCCTTCACTAGAAGCACTAATGGTGAAGGCAACAGGGGTAGATCTAGAAGAAGAGTAGGTCCTAAGGGATGCGGGGCCGCCTTTGGTCACCAGGCAGAAGAAGATACTTAATCCAAAACTAAAGATAGAGCTGGAGCTGGGAATGCTTCAGATCCCACAAGTTGAAATCCTTTCTTCTGACTCCCCAGAGCTAGAGAGGGAACTAGAGCCCACTGATATCCCAACAAATCCTCCCCCTTAGGATGAATTTGATGATTTTTTTACAATTGACAAGTTTAGGAATTTGTAGGGGACATTGAGCAGACAGAGGCTGAGATCCCAGAGCAAAAGGAAGCTCTAGAACAAGAACCTGCACAAGAGCAAGAAGAGCAGGTAGAAGAAGAGAAAGAGACAAACAAAAGCAAAATGAACCATTGGCATCGGCTAGGGAATCCAGACCTACAGGAGCAATCGTAACCCCAGCTGTCATGTTCCAAGTGCCACTCCTAGAGGCACTATTTGGGCAGGTAATCACTGCAACCCAAACATTAAATCTTGGCCCGCTACCTCCCCCATTACCAAAAGATACCCCAGTGGAAGAAGACATCCCAACAATACAGGCTACGGAAGAAAAGGAACAACAAGATGAAGAAAACCTCAGGGTGACAAATGAAGACCCAGACATGGTCAAAGATGCAGACGCTGAGGTAGAAGACACAGGTGTCACTGAAGGAGATGTCATCGGTGAGCCAGGAGACACAGGAAAGGAATCAGAGGAGGCTCATCCTGATGAAGGGGCATGATAAGATATCAAGGAGAATTCATAGGAGCATATTTTGGCTACAAAGCCACCCCACCCACCACAATGGTTGGTGGAATCTTGAAAGAGAAAGGTACCTCTAGCAACACCCTGGGCCCACCTTTCCTTAGCAGAGATGATGGCCTAGGAATAGAACCCACCAAAGGCCAATAAAGCCCGGACAGTCCACACCCTTCGGACTCAGCCGGGCGGAGAGACAGTCGTAGTGATAGCGAAACCTTCCCCAGACATAGACAAAGTGACAACAGAGGCCAGAGACTATAGTATCATAGAAGTATCACTGGGGAAGAGGGGAAAATAGGGTGAAGTAGACCTGTTAAAAGAGGCGGCCAGGGTAGTGGAAGCTTGTTATGAAAAGGAAGCTTAAAGTAGAAAAGGAGAAAAATGTAAACTTTATGGGGTTGCTAACTGAGCTAGCCCAGCCTATTAGTGTTATTCCTCTAGGGGCCTCTACATTAGATATACTGCTTCCACAAAGTGATGTAGATTCACTGTGAGCAATGAAGAAGAAAGCTCAAGCGGTCGATGAATGGGTTGCCCTACAAGTAGGAAATGTTTGACATTTCCTGGTATCCACCCTCCCAGATCTATATGCATCCCACCACACCTTACACCAGGCTGAGACCATCATCAACATATGGGAGGGGGACATCAAAAATTACGAGGCATGGAAAGTTGAGTTAGAAGAGCTCCTCGGCCTCGGAGAAGAAATTGTTTACAAATCTAGAATTTTGGGGGAGGAGTCATTCAATTTTTTGAGAACCTTGCACTCCAGATGTGACCTCACATTGGGGGTAATCAAGCAATTGGTGGGGACTCTACAGGAGAAAATTAATGCAGTACAATATTCTTTTAATTTATACAAGTCTTTTGTTACAAAGGTTTTGGGAGCTGATCCATTCAACACTGACACTTGCACACTAGAGGAGTACGTCCTGGGGATGTTTGATGACCTAATGGAATCCAGGTATCAATCTCTAGAGGGAGTAGATTGCACCCAAATGACTAGAATAACTCGTATGGTACTTAGCGGCCATGATGCAACAAAAATGGCCGATGAATTTAAGGGAAATGTTTCAGACCTAGGGGAACAGATTGAGGTGGCTAAGTACTGGTGGGCTGGCCTTAAAGAGGTTGATGAAGATGGAATCTCCCGTCTCCTCCAGACCTTCAATGACAATAAGAAATAATAAAGATTCTCTAGGGACTGGGGAAAACTTAATTGTTTTTGTATTCTTTATTTTTTTTGTAACGTAAGTTCCCAGATCCCGGAGTCCTAGATCCTATATTTTGTATTCTTTTCAGTGACTCATGTCCTGGTCCCCAAGACCAACCAGTCACTTTCAAAGTAGTTAATAAAGGTTGTCAGAAGGAAGATAGCTACATCAAGACACATTGGATTGATAAGGGGCTTTCTAACATATGATCTTCTCGAGGTGCCACTTCAGATGTACACCTGGCACATTGGAGACAGGGCACTGCTTTTCTCATTTATGATGCATGTAGCCTCAATCCCTGAGGGATCATATTTCTCCCTTCTCCTTCTCAGCTCTCTTCTCAAGGCTGATTCTTCCACTCCATCTTCTTGTCTTATTCTTCTGACATGTCAGACCTTCTCTGTCTCGAGGTCTTTTATAAAGTGGTGCAGGTAGTACCGGCCACCGGATGATATATTTTATTACAAGATGTAAAATAGGGTTAGGGTTAGGGTTAGAAGGAAAATGTGTATAAATAATAAGCCTGACCCTATTCCAAGAGTCGGAAAAATTGATGATTTTGCAGTCCATAGTAATAGAAAAGTAGTATTTTCACTTCTTAGTTGCAGAGCTCAATGCTCTTTAGTCTTTAAAGCTTTCAATAGTTAGATTCTCCCTTGGGGCCACCATTGTACCATGTCCCAGTGCTTTCTGGAAGAAATGTTAATGAAGAAGGGAGAGTTCTTGCAATGATGTTGTTAGCTTTCTACCTTCTAGATTGATGGTATTTTATGCTTTGCATTCTTCAAGTCCTTTGCTCTAACACTTAAAGTAGATTAACGACCTCCTTTCCCTTGCTACTGATGAAATATGAACTGATGGTTGTATGTTTCTTTAGTATTTAGTATAGTGTGTTAGAGTATTGTTGATGTTTTGAATGTTTAGCATAACTATAGGTAGATGAAATATTCCTAACCCTGTAGGATCTTTTTTAATTTATTTGTTAAGTGTAAGCATGCCTAGAGAAACCTCACCTTCTTGAATCGGTAGAGAGAACGAGTTGAAGATAACCAGCTATCCTTCTTAAAAATAGTCACATCTCCCAACTGAGCCTCGCACCATTGAGACCCAACCCTTAGGTGCTTGGAGGCCCAGGGAATCTCATTTCCCCAGATAAACTTTGCAGGCAAAGTTGGCCAGTACCCCAGTACTTGGTGACAACTTACATCTGCTGGTAGACCCGGTTACCTAAGTCCTGTCAACATAAACTGGTGCTAGAAGGAGGGCATGAACTTGTCCCCCTCTCAAGATTCTAATTTTACATCTCCTGAGGGTTCCCCAAGCCATAGTTTTAGGAATAAAGCCTTTAGTGGGATTGGGTCTTTCTCCCCAGCAAAATTTGAGAGAATCCTTAGGTCAGCCCCGAACCTTGAAAGGTTTGTCAAACTTGAGCCTTCTGCTCGAAAGAAACGAACCCCAAAAAATACACTAGCTACTATTATCTGGGAGCCTAATATACCTCAGAATATCCAAAATTCTCAGACAATCTTGGGAACCAGCATTCAACCTACCCAAAATCCAATTCCCCCAATGGTTGCATACTTCAGTAATACTGGGTCCCCTATGGGAACTTTTTTGGGCGTAGCCAATGACTTACCCTTGCACCCAGAGAAGATTTTCCCATGATAAGAACACTTAGGCTCACAAACCACAAAAGAACACTTACAGGAATACAAAGATGCCATGAATTGACACCGCATCCAACATGAAGATGTTGTGACCCAGATGTTTCCCTTGTCCTTGGGATAGGGTGAACTAAACTGGTACCTCAACCTTCCTGCCAACTCCATCAATAGTTGGTAGGACATGGAGGACACCTTCTTGGCTAACTTTCATGTACATGTGGACCCAACTTGGTCCCATAGCCAATTCATTTCCATCAGAAAGAAACCCAATGAACCCCTTGCGATATTCAATCATTGGTTCCAATGCACCTTGAAGCGGTGCATGGGCCCTTTCATTCAATCCCTAGAAGTAACCATATAGACCTATCTCAATGCGATGGACACCTTCGTTGCCACTCTCCTCTAGAAAATAACTACTGCAGGCGACCGGGACACTTTGGCAAAGGTTTACAACCTAGCCTTAGAACTATCTCGTGGCCTCAATAAATCCCTGAGCGGGATTGGGTAGAGTACACCCTTCAACATGATCCCTGGAAGAACTGCATACATTGGGGGATATAACCCCAATCCGGCAATGGGTGGCCCCACAATGTCAATGAATTCCCTACCCCCACCGATAGACCAGCAGTCCTGGTACATTTACCCATCCCAGACTCAAGCAATACCGGGTCTTGAAACATTCCCTTGCAACCAACCATAGTAGGCACAACAACCTCAGATACAACCACCTGGAGTGCCCTTCTTTCAGTCATCCACAATTGGAGGATTTCCGCCCTCGACTCCGGAAAATATTGTTGCCTTCCTAGGGAACCAACAACAACAACTGTCACACTATGACATAAACACTCAGTTGACTGCCGAGGTTGAATCCATCCAGTGAATGTTTTCGATCCTGACTGTGGACATGGGTCAGATGAAGGCAAGGTCGTACGCACCCCAAAATTCCAATTCCAAAAGAGGGAATATCTTCTCCGGCCAATGAAACAACAATGGAACAATAACACAAATACTGAAGGGCCGCCTCTGAACTAAAATGCCAATCAAAGTGGTACTGGATTATCACATTTCACAACAGTTGCAGACTTCTAGCCCATGACCAATTGGTGTAGATTGCATGACATAGGCTCCCATAGCGAGGTAAACTATGCCACGCTAGAGAAAGTCATCATGATCTCCCAGCTGGACAAACAAAAATTGCATGATGCTAATCCCCCATAGCCTCCTATGCAGGAGTCAACTCACAATGTATTCACCTGTGAGACCATCTTCTTCAGATCCTCCAGAGAAGATGAAGAAGAATTTGAATTGCAGGGATTCTTTGATGAATCAAATCTAGCCTTTGAGGCCAATGCCTTCACCAACCCACAGACTCCTTACAATACTCAAAGCTAGACTGGTAAAGGACCAGTTTACATGCCAAAACCTCTTGCCAAGGACACTCCTCCTTGGGATAATACAACTGACCGACCAGTCCCTCTAAAAGGTTCTAGCTCTAACCAAGTGAAGGACCTAGCCGAGGGAAGCCACCAATTCTTGGGAGGAAGGTTCAACATCACAAAGGCATTAGAACAAGCTACCACCTCCATGACCTTGATGGAGGTTTTGCTAAATTGTCCTGAGTAGAAGAAGTCTCTTCTAAAGCTCTTGGAAAACCTAAAATTTGTCAGTCACCCACCCAAGACTATCTCTTTTGAGGATGCCAACGCGACTGTCTTTTAAGGAAATAATAAAGATCCTCCCTTCCTACTAGGCCTAAATATCTAAGGAAAAAACATACACAACTGCCTAGTAGACTCTGGAGCTTCGGGCAACATCATGCCCCTATCCATATGCCAGAAGCTCAGATTTCGTCCCACCCCATCTAATGGCGTAGTGATTCAACTAGATAAAACTACCATAAAAATGGTGGGGGAATTGAAGAATGTCTGGATACAGCTTATCCAAGACCCCAAAATAGCCAGCATAATTGACATCCAAGTGGTGGACATCCCAGAGACTTATGGGATGTTATTAAGTCAGAATTGGTCTAAATCCTTGAGTGAATACTTTTTGACCGACTTCTCCCACTTATGGCTCCCTTGAGAAGGAGAATCAAACAAGATCTAAGTTGAGAGTGAGCCCTGAATGAAGCAGGCCTTTACCAAAGTTGGGAGGGTTAGCGAGGTCTTCTTCTCTAAAACTTCTCTGGGGATGTACCAACCCTTTGAAATCTTAACATTTGATTTCACCCCTGGGGAGGATTCCATATTTTTGTAGAGAACTCATGACCTAGAAGAAAAGTTGAGGGTTGAGGTTAACTCTCAGGGTGCCACAGCGACCCCTGCTACACTCTTATCTAGCACTTGGTGCTAGGTGCATTATCAGAAACATTCGGAGCTAGAGTGTGAGCCTTGCCTTTCCATCGCTACCTGGCACATTGATGCCCTCCGAAACAAAGAGCATATGATTGATTCCCTAGAATCTAGTATCTCTACTGGAAGCACTTCTTCGATGCCATTTCTCTGGGGATCTCAATTTCAAACCCCTGCAGAGGTGAGCCTCACCCATGCGCAGTAAGTACAAGAGGAAGATCCTCCCAAGTCTCCCAAAATAAATCCAAAGACTACTCCATCTCCCCAGCCCCAGACTACAAGCGACGATCTATGGACCCTTAAGTTTGACGGGTCTCAGTCCAAATAGGGCTATGGGGTCAGAGTAGAATTAATCAACCCATGAGGGAAATCCTTCCTTGCATCCTACAGGCTGCAGTTCAACTGTACAAACAATGTTACAGAGTATGAGGCTTTGGTTCTTGGACTCTTATTTGCATTAAGGAAAGGAATTACCCACCTCCGGGCTCTGGGTGATTTGGAGTTGATTATCAAACAGGTCCGGAGTCAATATACATGTCATGACAAAAGGCTGGCTGCATATCATAATCAGGCATGGAGCCTTATTGAATATTTTGATACCTTCAACATTGATCTTATTCCCTGGCGACAGAATTATGTCCCGGATGCTCTTGCCGTCTCTGCCAGCATACTTGAGCCCATGGCCGACTCACAACTCCAAAGATTTTTGGTTGAAATGATCCCCACCCTGTCCATCCCAGATAATGTCACCCACTTTCAGGTTTTTGAGGATGATCAGCATATCCTAGCCTTCATGGCCAATGTTGGTGTCTTTGAGGACCAGATAGTGGAGGAACAGGACCATGATGATACTGGGCAGGGTGATGAAGATGATGGGATCATGGACCTACCTACCAACACCATCCCTAAGGGGATGGTCGCACTTGAATGTATCTTTGACTCAGACCCTCGGGGCTAGGAAAAGATGTCATCCTCCTCTAGAGGAGGAAAATTCAAGAAAGTAAACATCGGCCAGCCTAGTGAAGAAAAGATGATACACATTGGCACCTCCTGCTCCCCTGAGGAGAAGGAGAAGATTCTTGCGGTTCTCTGGGAATATATAGACATGATTGCATGGGGATATGAGGATTTAAAAATATACAACACATCCATTATGACTCATACCATTCCCCTGAAACCTGATGCTAAGCCTTTTTGGCAAAAGAAATGACCAGTCAACCCACTAATCGAGCCTCTGATTCATCAGGAGGTGGAGAAATTGTTGTCAGCCTGGATAATCTTTCCAATCTAGCACACTATGTGGGTTTCCAACTTGGTCCCTGTTAGGAAGAAGAGCGGTGAAATTTGCCTTTGTGTGTATTTCTGAAATTTGAATAGAGCCTCCAATAAATATAATCACCCTCTCCCCTCGTTGGATGAGGTGTTGCAGATAGTGAATGGATCCCAAATGATGTCTTTCTTGGATGGGTATTCTGAATATAACCAAGTCATGGTTAAGTACGAAGATAGAGAGAAAATGATGTTCACCACCAAGTGGGGAACATTTTCATATAGGAGGATGCCCTTTGGCTTAATTAACATAGGGGAAAAATTTCAATTGACATTATGTTTGAGGGCCTTATGAATTGGTGTATAATCATTTACATGGATGATTTGACCATCTTGTTTCGAGACAGGCGTGACCATTCCACCCACCTCGCCCAGATCTGTGAGAGATGTTGCTGGTATGGAATATTCCTCAACCCCAAGAAGTGCATATTATGGGTCACCAAAGGGAAATTGCACAGGCATATTGTCTCCGAGAAGGGTAGATCCATTGACCCTGAGAGAGTTGAAGCATTGCTAAACCTACAAATGTTTGGCAGCAAGAAGTAGATGCGATCCTTCTTTGAAAAGATCAACTTTGTCTGGTGGTTCATCACTGGATTCACTGAGATAGTCAAACCACTCAATGAGATGATGAAAAAGGATACCAAGATTGAGTGGATTCCTGAAGCAAAGCAGGCATTTGCCCAGATCAAACAGACGATAACAGAGGCACCTGTCCTTGCTAGTCTGGACTACTCCCTCTCGTTCTACATTTACTCCTTTGCTTCACCCCATTCTTCCATGACAGTATTAACTCAAAAGGTCAAAGGGGAAGAATGAACCATAGCTTTCATGAGCTCCCCCTTCAAGAATGTTGAAGTCTGGTACTCATCATTGGAAAAGCAGGCATTTGCTCTTGTTCATGCCGTGAGGAAATTTTGACATTATATCCTTCAGAGAAAGGTGCATGCTATCATCCCAGACCAGGATGTGAAATCTCTACTGATGCAGAGTGAATTGGGTGAAAGACAGGGGAAATGGATGGCCATCCTCCAGGAATATGACTTGGAAATGCAACCCATGAAGATATTCCAAGGCCAGGGACTAAGTTGAGCGATGGTAGAAGAAATTCCCTACATAGAATGTCAAACATACATAGTGGAGTCTATCACTTGAGACCTGTGGTACACAAATCTGGTGTACCTATTGTTAAACAATAGATCTCTAGAGGGGTTACCTCCCAATAAATGCCACACCCTATAGATGAAAAGCACCCAATTTATGATCAAAAACTCTGTTCTTTATTGTAGGAACTACGAGGGAGTGTACCTTTAGTGCATTGACAGAGATCAAGTTGTGAAAATGATTGAAGAATTCCATAGGCAGTTTGGGACAAGGCATGGCTCAGTTGACACCACCACCCATCAAATCCTTCAGGCTGGATATTATTGGCCCTGTATATTTAAAGATGTTTATACTCATGTTCAGAGGTGCCATACTTGTCAAACCACAGCACATCATGAGAGTAACTTGGCTATGCCTTTACAACCAATCTTTGAGGCTAGGCCCTTCTCCCAATGGGCATTTGACTTCATCGGGGAAATCAACCCCAACTTGTCTACCAACCACTAATACATCCTTACTACAACCGATTACTACATGTGGTGGTCTGAAGCTATACCTTGCAAAAACAACATGGCAGACATAGTCATTAAATTCCTGGAAGAAAACATCATCACAAGATTTGGGATGCCCTTTGCTTTAGTATGTGATAATTGTCTAGCATTTTCTTCAGCATAATTACTTGAATGGACCTACAATCAGAAGATCACTCTAAAGTTTTCCAGCAACTATTACCCCCAGGGGAATGGTGTTGCTGAATCGATGAACAAAAATCTACTTGAAGTGATCAAACACCTGCTAGAATAGAATCCCCGGGGTTGGCACCAAAAGTTGAGATTCACCCTCTAGGTAGATGGCATTCAAATTAAGGTCACCCTGGGAATGTCCCCATTCCCTCTGGTTTATGGCCATAATTGAGTATTCCCAATCAACTAACAGATCCCAGTTTTACAGTTTATGCAGGAATTCAACAACCGAGATAATATTGTGGAGGTTCGGCTCCTAAATCTAGTGCAGATGGAAGAACAGTGAGACGTAGCCCTTGAACATTTTGTGCATCATCAAATAGTGGTAAAATGATGGTTTGACCGTAGAGCCCAATACAAGGCCTTTCAGATTTTAGACTTGGTCCTGTTGTGGGACAAGGCCTAGGAAAAGAAAGGCAAACACACCAAATTCCAATGGCTCTGGCTCAGACCATACCTAATCTCAGAGATCTACAGGGAAAATACCTATCACCTTAACACCATGACCAGAGAACCTATCCCATTGCCCATCAATGGATAGTTTCTCAAACATTATTTCGAATGAGGTTGGTTTGCCCAAAGTTGTATTTTATGTAAAGTTTCTGGCTTGTAAATATTTCTTTCCCAGTGCCTTGTTGGGAGGTACCTAGCCTTGTAAATAGTCTTGTTGGCCATCCTCTGAGACCACCCCTTTTTCTTTTGTTGTTTTCATTTTTCTTGTTTTCTTTTCGGATCTTGGCATTTTTCTCTCCCTTTTGTAAGGACTGATATTCTTCGCATAACATCTGGTCTCTGGGATATTGACTTTAGCATGACAGTGAACTTAGGAATTTATTGTTAACATGATGGAATCGGTCTGGTCTCCAGAGTTATTTTACAAGTTTGGTTGTACATTATGAGCAATATTCATCAGATTTATCTCCAAAAGTCTAGTAATTAGTGAAATAAAAAGTAAGGGACAAGTAATCAGACACATCGAGGGTAGATTGGTTGCACTAGTTGGTTGACCCAAGTCTGAAATTTTAAAAGGATTCTTTCTAGGTCGAGAGTTTTTCTCTCCCATTCAGCACATTAAGGTGGGCTTAAGGGTGAAAGAAGTACCACCATTAAATTTAGCTAAGCTTAAGCTTGATGGTGAAAGAAGTACCACCCTCCCACCTAGAAGCATATAAAATAACAAGAAAAGGAGATGGGACAAAACTCCAGTCTCCAGGGGAAATGAGCAAATCTGATGACTTCAGGGTTTGATATACTTAGTGCCTCTTCTCTACTTCTCCCAGAGGTCATCGACTTGATTTCCTTCCAAAGCACACACTTCACCACTGATGGAAAGATCATGGACTAAATCACGTATGGCCAGATTTTCTCAGACAAGTTACTCCCTAAAAGTAAGGTTCTTTGAGTAACGATTTGTTCTAGTTTTTCTAACTAGAGATTCTATAGTTCTTGAATGCGCTAAGGCATTCATCCCAGATATTCACCATTTATTATGCTCTGCATCCCCATCCCTACATTTTGTGTGCAAAATGTTGGGTCCCCCTTTTTTTTGCTTTCTGCTTTGGGCTCTGGCCCTTCTCTCTTCCTTTGTTTCTTTGTTTTCCTTCCCTAGGTTTTCCTTCCCATGACATTGGTCTTTTTTTTTTCTTTTGTCCTCATGTCTCTGGGACCCAGTCCCAAAGTTGGTCGTTCTTTGTCTACAAGTCGGATTTTAGACTCTAGGATTCTTTGCCACGATGTCTTCTTTTCATAAGAAGGTATAATCACACAGAATCCCTTGGCCCGGAGTCTAGAGGTCGGCTTGTTCCAAAGTTTGCAAAAGGAAAGGTAACTTTCTTTTACCCCGACTATAAATAGAAATCACCTGTCATTTTCACAATTACCGTGATTAAAACACTTAAGCAATCACAGCGATTTCAAAGCCATACCACAGCAATTTGAGCAGAATCTAGTGCGAGTTATTCCAAATCGTTCTGAACAATTACAGGTGGTTTCTGGTGTTGAAGGGTGATATTTTGAGGGTAGAGGTTGTTGTAGAGTGTTTGGCACCTTGTCTTCCTTCTTTTCTCTAATTTTCAGGTGGGTGTTCCTAGTTCCCCTTCCACTTCTGCTTTTGCTTTTGTTTTTGCTTGTTTGCGTTTCTGTCTTGTCTCCTTGTTTGTTTTTGTCTTGGTCATATGGTTTTGCCACTTGTTGGTGGGTTGGCTCTACCAGAGGGTTGTCTACCCTCTGTGCAGATGTAGTATATTCTATAGGTAGTGTAAGTTTTGTACATTTTGTACATTTTGTTTAGGTAGTGGCTCTGTGCTTGTGTATATATGTGCATTTGCTATATTTTGATGTATATCCTTCCATTTTGCATGTATATACCTTTCATCCCTGATGTATATATGTTTTATATGTTGTATATTTCATGTATATCTACCTAGTTTTGTAACAAGCTTGTCATGCTTCCCCTATTCTCATTAACAAAATCTATGAGCTTGTTCCATGCAGGATACCACCTAGTTGAAACTTGGCTATTGGCTGATTTTAACCAGCCAATTTTCTCTCTCCTCATAAACTTCCCTTAATGACTGTCCCATTTACGTCCCATGTATACATTCAAAACTATCCAAGTGGCCTTTTTTTTTCACGTGTTCAGACAGTTGGCTCCACCATCGTTGCCATAACTTCTATTTATTGCATAGCCACGTGATGTCCACGTGGGTCTGACAGCTCACTTTTTGCACATAAATTCTAATGGTTAGTTTTTTGGACTTTGGGCCTCTTTCCCTCACCCAATCCATGTCTTTCTTTTACTAAGTGTGATGAGACCCCCAGGCCTAGATATTGGTTAAATTTCCAAGTTTGCAAAATATATACTTTCTGGGATTTTTGAACTAAGCTAACTTTTCAGGGAAAGCAAGCACCGCGGTGGTAAGATCTCCGGATCCCAAAGTATTTTTTATCTATACATTTTTATGGTCACCTTGCCTTGCAAGTTTCCAAATAAATATACTTCCAACATGTTTGAGGCTTTCACATCTTCACCACTCAGGAGTCCAGAACTTCCTTCTGTGACGGTCACCAGGGCAGCTGTAAAATCCAAAATGGAGAGGGCCTTAGAAAAATTTCCCCTCAGTATGAAATACATGATAGATAGCACCATTGTGGGCTCAAAGATTGATTCCAAAGTGTAGTTCATTACTGCCACCAGTGTCGGGATGTGGGCTGAAATGCAGGCCTTTGTGAAAATAATGTACATTCAGTGACAGGCCGGGGATCCGCTGGTGATCAACGTCAGGGATTCTTGGATCCTCAAGGCCACCTATTTTCCATGCTTAGTGTAGTCCCTGGAGTTAATCCTCACACTTGGAGCACAATACAACTCTTCCATCTGGGTTGTTATGCTCGCAGGCCCAGAACCCACCGGGTATCCTACCCCTATGGTGTCTCTCGATGCTGCTACTTTTCAAATGGGCTTGGGGATCGCTCAATTTGAAAAATCAGCTATGGTTACCAAAGCATATGCCTTAGCATAGTTCAAACAGTTGGAGGAGGCAGGGTGAATATACATGAATAACAACTGGCTCAAGACCCCGAAGAGAGATCCCAAGAGAATGAAGCTAGAACTCCCTCGGTCTGAATTTAAGAAAAGTACCTAGATGGGGATAATAGCACTGTCCTGAGTCTTTAGGAAACCTCATGCCCGAGAATTCTCAGCATGGATGTACTATTTTCTGCTTGGTATTTCTACCAAGGGAGAATATTTTGATTAGGCCACCATCATCTCCAACCATGTAGATTCTCAGTTTCTACAGGTGGTTCAAAAGTGGAAGTTTCATATGACTTCTTATGTTCTCTAGGCCTTGGCACAACAATGGCCCACCACCACTGGATTAATTACATTGAGTGTACTTGAGATTAGCCCAGGTCAGAAGGCTCCCTGGGACTTTTCCCCACAAATCTAATGGGAGGCCAGTTTCCCCAATTTTTGCTAGGTGAATGACGCCTTTATCTATTACAACCTGCTCACACCCACCCAGAATGTAGGATACTACCTCTCCACAGAGGTGATGAATCTGGTCAGAAGTTACGGCCATTATTATCTACAATTCTAGAAACATACATACATCAGGGTAACCGGCTTCTCCGAGAAACCTTACTTGTTACCCAAACTTTGTAGGAACAAGATAATTCTTTTAGAATATTGTAGACAAATAATGGAGCTACATGCCTTCTATGACTTGAAGAAAGTGACAAACATTCCATTCCCAATTACTTGTGGGAATTACCCATGCAGTCTGGCCGCGGCCAAGGAAGCAGACAACGAGCTCAAAAGCTATAACTTAGCAGAATTCTACTCGGCATGGAAGAATTTTGATCCGCACAGAAAAATTGCATCGACACTTCCCCGAACATTAGAGACCCACTGATACGACATGGAAGACTTCTGGGAAGATTGTTAGGATGACATGAAAGTCTAGAGCTGACATTATGTCCAGATGACCATGGGAATGATGGAAAGATTAAAGCTCCAGAGATTTCCAGATGACTTCTCAGACTCTGGATCCATAATAGATCCCCAATAAAAAGAAAAGGTGATTGATAAGTTGGCACTCCCACTAGTGGAGTGGAATTCCTAGGAGTGGCCCACCATTAAAGAGTTCACCCGCAACATGGTCGAACATAGCCATGCCTACTTTAAGAAGGTCTTCCCTGGGAGTGTCCGCAGGGCTGCCTAGCCGGTGCCAAAGTTAACCCCAGGAGCTGGAACTTCCTCGCAGAGAGAAGATAAGGGAAAAGAAATAATGGAAACTGTAGATCCATAAGAGACTCCCATTAAGGAGCAACCTAAGAAATCACTGGTAGCTTCCCAGCAAATGAAAGATAAATTAACCACGTGGTTGGAAACCCCGGTGCTCATGACCAGACCCATCCATCTACTTTTTTCCCCTTCACTAGCAGCACTAATCATGAAGGCAACAGGTTTAGATCCAAAAGAAGAGCAGGTCCTAAGGGACATGGGGCAGCCTTTGGTCACCAGGCGAAAGGAGAGATTTAATCTGAAACCAAAGATAGAGTCAAAGCTGGGAATGCCTCAGATCCCACAAGTTGAAATCCTTTCTTCTGACTCCCCAGAGCCGGAGAGGGAACCAGAGCCCACTGATGTCCTGGAAAATCCTCCCCCTTAGGATGAATTTGATGATGTTTTTACAATCGACAAGTTTGGTAATTTGCAGGGGGACATTGAGCAGATAGAGGCTGAGATCCCAGAGCAAGAGGAATCTCTAGAACAAGAACCTACACAGGAGAAAGAAGAGCAGGTAGAAGAAGAGAAAGAGAGGAGGTAGCCTCTAAAGACCTAGAGATATAGGATACGGGAGTGGACCAACAAAAGAAAAATGAACCATTAACATTTGCTGGGAAAACTGGACCTACAAGAGCGACCGTAACCCTAGCCATCGTGTTCCAAGTGCCACTCCCAGAGGCACTATTTAGGAAGGTAATCACTATGACCCAAACATTAAATCTTGGCCTGCTATCTCCCCCATTACCAAAAGATACCCCAATGGAAGAAGACATCCCAGCAACAGAGGCTGAGGAAGAAAAGGAACAAAAAGATGAAGAAAACCCCAAGGTGACAAATGAAGACCCAGACATGGTCAAAGATGCAGATGCTAGGACAGAAGAAACAGGTGTCACCGAAGGAGATGTCGCTAGTGAACTAGGAGACAAAAGAAAGGAATTAGAGGAGGCTCGTCCTAATGAAGGGGCATAGCAAGATATCGGGGAGAAGTCACAAGAACACATTTTGGCTACAAAGCCACCCCTCTCACCACAATGGTTGGTGAAATCTTGAAAGAGAAAGGCACCTCGAGCAATGCCCTGGGCCCACCTTTCCTTAGCAGAGATGATGGCCCAGGCACAGAACCTACCAAAGGTTAAGAAAGCCCAGACAGTCCACACCCTTCAGACTGATCTAGGTAGAGAGACAGGTGTAGTGATAGCGACACCTTCCCCAGATGCGAACGAAGCAACGACAAAGGCTGGAGACTATAGTATCAGAGAAGTATCACTATGGAAGAGGGGAAAATAGGCTGAAGTAGACCTGTTAAAAGAGGTGGCTAGGGTAGTGGAAGCTCATTATGAAAAGGAAGCTCAAAAGCTTAAAGGAGAAAAATGTAAACCTTATGGGGTTGCTAACTGAGCTAGCCCAGCCTATCAGTGTTATTCCTCTGTAGGCCTCTACATTAGATATACCACTTCCACAAAGTGATGTAGATTCACTGCGAGCGATGAAGAAGAAAGCTCAAGCAGTTGATGAATGGGTTGCCCTACAAGTAGGAAATGTCTGGCATTTCCTGGTATCCACCCTCTCAAATCTATATGCAGCCCACCATGCCTTACACCAAGCCGAGACCATCATCAACATATGGGAGGGGGATATCAAAAATTATGAGGCATGGAAAGTTGAGTTAGAAGAGCTCCTCAGCCTCAGAGAAGAAATTATTTCTGAATTTAGAATTTTGGGGGAGGAGTCATTTGATTTTGTGAGAACCTAGCACTCCAGACTTGACCTCACATTGGGGGTAATCAAGCAACTAGTGGGGACTCTTTCTGAGAAAATTAATGCAGTACAATATTCTTTTAATTTATACAAGTTTTTTGTTACGAAGGTTTCAAGAGTTGATCCATTCAGCATTGACACTTGCACACCGGAGGAGTACATCCTGGGGATGTTCGATGAGCTAATGGAATCTAGGTATCAATCTTTAGAGGGAGTATATTACACCCAAATGACAAGAATAACTCGTATGGTACTCAGCGACCATGATGCAGCAAAAATGGTTGATGAATTTAAGGGAAATGTTTCAGACCTAGGGGAACAGATTGAGGTGGCTAAGTACCGAGGGGCTAGCCTTAAAGAGGTTGATGAAGATGGAATCTCCTGTCTCCTCCAGACCTTCAACGACAATAAGAAACAATAAAGATTCTCTGGGGACCGGGGAAAACTTAATTTTTTTTGTATTCTTTATTATTTTTAGAACATAAGTTCCAGATCCCGGAGTCCTAGATCCTATATTTTGTATTCTTTTCAGTGACCCATGTCCCGGTCCCCAAGACCAACCGGTCACTTTCAAAGTAGTTAATAAAGGTTGTTGAAGGTTGTCAAAAGGTAGATAGCTACATCAAGACGCGTCAGATCGATAAGGGGCTTTCTGACAAATGATCTTCTTGAGGCGGCGCTTCAGATGTACACCTAGCGCATTGGAGATAGGGTGTCACTTTTCTCATTTATGATGCATGTACCCTCGATCCCCAGGGGATCAGATTCCTTCTCCTTCCTGGCTCTCTTCTTGAGGCTGATTCTTCCACTCCATCTTCTTGTCTTAATCTTTTGACATGTTAGACATTCTCCATCTGGAGGTCTTTTGTAAAGTGGTGCAGGTAGTACCGGCCACCGGATAATATATTTTATGAAAAGATGTAAAATAGGGTTAGGGTTAGGGTTAAAAGGAAAATGTGTATAAATAATAAGTCTAGCCCTATTCCAAGGGTCAGTGAAATTGATGATTTTGCAGTCCATAGTAATAGAAAAGAAGTATTTTCACTTCTTAGTTGTAGAGCTCAATGCTCTTTAGTCTTTAAAGCTTTCAATAGTTAGATGCTCCCTTGGGGTCACCATTGTGCCATGCCCCAGTGCTTTCTGGAAGAAATGTTAAAGAAGAAGGGAGAGTTCTTGCAATGATGTTGTTAGCTTTTTGCCTTCTAGATTGATGGTATTTTATGCTTTGCATTCTTCATGTCCTTTGCTCTAACACTTAAAGTAGATTAATGACCTCCTTTCCCTTGCTACTAATGAAATATGAACTGATGGTTGTATATTTCTTCGGTATTTAGTATAGTGTGTTAGAGTATTGTTGATGTTTTGAATGTTCAGCATAATTATAGGTAGATGAAATATTCCTAACCCTACAGGATCTTTTTCAATTTATTTGTTAAGTGTAATCATGCCTGGAGAAACCTCACCTTCTTGAATCCCTGGAGAGAACAAGTTAAAGATAACCAATTATCCCCCTCAAAAATAATCACATCTCCCAACTGAGCCCTGCATCGTTGAGACCCAACCCTCAGGTGCTTGGAGGCATGGGGAATCTCATTTCCCCAGATAACCTTTGTAGGCGAAGTTGGTCGGTACCCTGGTACCTGGTGACAACTTACATCTGCTGGCGGACCCGGTCACCTAAGTCCCATCAACAATAACATTGACTACCAAAAATTTTGAAGTAACTTACATTGGGTGTGTAAACATACCATAGATCATAAGGTGTCTTCTTGGTGTCTTTCTTCAATTGTACTATGTTCAATGTGTAAGCAACCGTACTGACAGCTTCCCTCTAGAAGATTTGGGTGATGCTTTTCTCTATCATCAGTGTCCTTGCACAATCAACAATATATTTGTTCCTTCTTTCAGCAATTTCATTTTTTTGTGGTGTTCTCGATGCAGAGACCTGTCTTTTGATTCCATCCTCATTACAAAATTTAGTGAATTCATCTAAAATAAATTCCCCTCCTCTATCTGATATTAAGCATTTTAAATCTTTACCACTTTGTTTCTCTACCATTGCTTTGTACCATTTAAACATCTTGAACGCTTTAGATTTATCTTTTAGAAACATTACTATCATCATTCTAGAGTAATCATCAACAAAAAGAATAAAATATCTATCACCATAATATCTCTTTATCCTCATGGGTCCACATAGGTCAGTATGGACTAATTCTAGAATGGTATCAGATGTATGGGTTTTGCTTTTGAAACTAGACTTTGTCATCTTACCTTTTTGACAATTTTTGCACAAGATATTGTTGGGTTTAGTCATCGTTGGTAAACCTCTTACATTTCTCTTTTTACTTATCTTTATCATGTTGTCAAAGTTCACATGACACAATCTTTTGTGCCACAACCATATGTCTTCATTTATAGCCATTAAGCAAGTGGTGTCAATATCATTCAGATAGAATAAGTTACCTTTTGTTTTCTCACCGGTACCAATCAGACTTCTTGATTCATTGGAGATCTTTGCCTTCTTATTTTCAAATGCTACTCTGTGACTTGGATTATTCAACTGAGAAACATTCAATAGATTATAATTCAATCCTTTAACCCAATAATCATTTTCACATTTTATCAAGTTATTCAACATTATAGTTCATCTACCTTCAACTGGACAAGGTGTGTCATTACCCTTTCTTACTGAACCACCATTATCATATTCAAAAGTCTCAAATTTTTTTTTAATCACTGGTCATATGGTGAGTGCAACCACTATCTATGATCCAAACATCATTTTTACTAACTTTAGATATGAGTGAAGTTTATACATACCTTTCTTCATCATCATCTGAATCATCTTTTACTGCCATAAACACCATCTTGATGTCTTCATAAGATTTGGTGTCAGTATCATCATCTTTGCATTTAGCTAGGTAACTGGACTTATTTCCTTTGTCCTTGTAGTCTTGGGTATCTCTTCTCTCTAATTGTTGGTTGCTTCTGTAATCATCTCTCTCATACTTCTTTTCAAATGAACTATCATTACTTCTATCATCTTTTCTTCTGTTAGGACATCTTGCAGCAAAGTTTCCAATCTCTTTACAATTAAAACACACAAGTGGTAATTTACCTTTGCATTTACCTTTACCTCTCTACATTCTTCTAGCCATAAGTGCTTCAATTTCATCAAGATCTTCTTCTTCACTTTCACTATCACTATCTTTTCTCATAGTGTGTTTGTGACTTGATTTACTTATTCTCAAAGATTGAATGCAGACTCTATGTTTGGTAAGATACTATTATAAAAGTTGTTCATATCAAATGAAATCAGTCTTCCAATCAAACTATCTAGAGTAACATTGATATTTTCTACTGCTCTCATTTCTTGTATGGCAGATACTCTAATAGCATAAGTAGGCAGCAAGGTTCTTAGACTTTTACTTACCACTATATCTGCTTATAGTACACCTTCAACTCCCTGGATAGCACTGACTACCTCTTTGATTCTTTTTTTGTACTATGTGATGTTTTCACCTTCTTTCATTCTGAGATCATCAAACTTTCCTCTAAGGCTTTCTGCCTTGGCTCTCAGAACATTCTTGTCACCACCATGTACAAGCTTCAATTTGTCCCACATCTACTTTGTAGTTGTGCATATTTTGACATCTTCAAATTTAGCATCAGAGAGTGAGGAAGCAAGCTCTATCATCATGCAGTTGTGTCCATGCTTCTTTCTCATTTGTTCAACTATGGGTGCCCTTGTGCGCAACACATATTCAGTATCTAAGTATTGAGTAACATCATTTCCAATACCTGATAAGTGGAGCCTTATTCTTCTTTTCCATGAAGCAAAGTTTTCTTTGTTCAACTTGGGCACATCTCATCTGCTCATCTTGTGATATTTAGCTTAGGTCTTGAAACCTTCCTTCTAAACATACAATCTATGATACCAATTGTTAGTAATAACTGAGAAGGGGGGTGAATCAGTGGCCTTTAATCCTTAAATCAACCCTTAAAACTTATTACCACTTTTAAGCCTCTAGTTATACTCATTCCTATAAGATGAATGCCTTGAAATACTTATATCAAATTACTACTTGTCGGAATACTTTGTAAAACCTTCTTCTGTATGTTTACCGATAAGTAGTCTTACTATTTACTGAAACACAGTAAATAACTAGGACCGGTACCCCAAATTTTCACTCTTCTGAAGTGAGCTCGGTTAAGAGCCAACCCTGTTAAAGGTTACAAACACACTGTTAGGTGTGACCTTGTTAGAGGATTTAAAAGATATTTTGTGACTTAGCATCTGACATCTAATGCTACCATCCTTGATCAAACACTCACTTGGCCTGTCAATAGGTATCAGACATATCCAATGCACTTTATATGATCAAAATTTTTGATACTCCTTGGGATGTATCTCAATTATGAAAGACTTTTAAGTCCTGCTCGGGTAAGAGACTTGATGCTTCAATGGTTAAACTAAAACACTAAAGTGATTTGTTCACGCATACAACTTGAATTTCAAATTTTCATATCTATTGTAAGTGCATTACCTCTCTAATCAATATAATCAATTCAATACCTTTGCTCCACATTGTTTTTCTCTGTGACATTGTTTCACTGTTCGTCGGTGTCTACAGATTCTAGCTCTTTCCTCAACTTGTTGATCAGGTCTAAATGAATACTTTCTTCTCCTTCAAAATCTCTTCAGCATCTATTCTCTTTTGACTTCTCTTCACCCCACTATTTGTAATGAATTGGGTTGTCTCTTTATAGACATGATTTCACCATTTCTAGGCTTTCTTGATCTTGGCGTGATCCACAATTCTCACTAATTAGATTTAAAGAAAAAATCCATTTTTATCTAATAGAGATCTTCTTGCCAACTAGAAAAAGCAGCTTTAAATCCTTTACTTATCTCTGACTTTAACTTGTTGATTAAAACAATGATAAGTATCAGTTAAGTCTATTTTTAGCTCTTGATAGCTAAGCATTTTTTCATTTCTGAACTCTTTTTTTTGTCGGTCAATACTTCAGTCAGTCATCAATGATAACAGACTATTCCATCGGTGTGACTCCAGTTATCTTTGGGATCTTCATCCATCGGGAAACACTATAATTCTATTTGTTGGGTTACTCTGCGCTTTGCTCATCGAGAAACATTGTGACTTTGCTCATTGGTAATGTTGTGCATTTTCTCATCAGGTAACACTATGACTTTGCTTCTTTTACTCTGTTCGTCAGTGTATACTATCACTTTGTGAATACTTGACTTATATGCATTACTGATAGCATAGCCTTTGATTCATCGGTTCTTTGAAGTCTTTGGAAGTATGTCCATGACCATATAGATTATATCAAGTTGACATCAATGAAAATACAATACATTAATTGATTTAATGCCTTGCATGATCATCAACTTAATATCTTCAAGCATTCAATCAATTATAGTTCATCATCTTCATTGGTGTTGTTGCTACCAATTTGATTACAATATTTTCTAGTTAGGGAATTGACCTGAAGTTTGGAAAGGATATCATCTCCTAGGTGGGGTGTTACATGATGAAGCACCATATTGCACCCAAGATTAGGGAGATTAATTTTTTCATGGAGTAAAGTTCAGATAAGACATGTTATAAGAAAGAGGGTTTTGAGGCATACCTTGTCTCCAATTCCATGGATTCCTTTCAGCTAGGTAGAACACTTTTCCATCTTCATATTTCAAGGCCTTGAAGTTATGTGTCTCATATAATCTTGCAATATTATTGAACTTGTAGTCCTTCCTTTAGTGGCACTAATGGGGGTAGCATTAAGTTAAAATAATTTATGTTTCGTCTTATTTATTCTTTACTTGAATTGTGTCTAGTTGAGTAGCCATATGGTTAATCATGTCTTGTTTCATGTCGGTCAAAAATTTGTTGATATCTATTATGGAGACTCCATCAGTTGCCTTTGAATTTGGTGACCTTATGTTGTGAGTCTTCATCATGATTTCCCTTGAATAATTTTTAGGAAACTAACATATTTTTGATTAATAGGTAAAAAAATATTTTGAATATTTCCATTCAAGATGATTTCTCTTGAATAATCTTCATCATGATTTCCCTTAAATAATTTTTAGGAAACTAACATAGTTATTCCCAAGGAGTCTTGGAAATGTCTCCTCCCATTAGGTCCAATGCATCTAAGTAGTTTTTGTGAACTCCTTTGAGGAAGATTAGCTTGAGAAATTTGTCTCCTAACCTATTCTGTCTGGACTTTTAAGGTTGAAAAAGAAGTGTTCCATATAATCCTCCAATGGCTTATCCTCCTCTCGATTCATCCAAAAGATACTATTCTCATGCATAACTCTTTCCTGGTAACAATCTTTGTATTTTTGAAGGAACTTCTCCTTCATGGAGGCTCAATCAGTGGTCACATCTCTTCCTAACCCCATAAACCATTTTTAGGCAAAGTCCCTAAGAGTGGTAGTGAATAGATTCAATCTATGGGAATATGTAATATACTCATAACATTGAACATGACATCAAACTCAAAGAGAAAGGTGTTATGGTCTATAGTAACAAGCACATGGAAATCGGAAAGAGTAGAGAGCAATATATTTTTAAGGAAACAATCCTTTCTTGACTGACTATGAGAAATGAAAAGGTAGGTGTTATATTTTTATGTTCGTCATTATTTTCACCTCCCATACTAGGTCTTGGTGAGGAATTTTGATATGAATGGGAAGTAGCTTGTGAGGATAAAGAGGATGGAGGAGAATGATGTTACATCGTATTTTTTCCAAGTCTATTATGCTTGTTGAATGAAGGAACAAGTCCCTTTTCCTTTGCAGAAAAATATGGCCTCCTTATTTAAGATGACTTTCATGTGATTAGTGAAGAGTTTGTATTATTTTTAATCTCTAAATTTATTAAATACTAAAATTAATTCACAAGATTCCTATAAAATCATGGAAAACTATTAAACAAATCAACTAATTTCATGGCTTGAAAATATCCCTAACAACGATGCCAAAAATGTAGAATTTCCTATATCAGCATGTGGTTCCATCTATTTGAGCTTCTAAATTTTGAGATGAAATAACTAACTTAGAAACCCTTCATGGCTTATAGGATACATTTAATCATCAACCCTTGTATGTAAAGCTTGAAATAGGTCAGTATTGTATGTGCACCATGTCTTCATTCATGGTGTTATCCAATAATGAAGAATAATTTTAATAAAACAAAGCACACAATTGCAATAAAATAAAAAACACAAGAACTTAACCAACCTAAGATAATAATATGTAATGGTGAAATGAAAGGACAATATTACTTGTTATCAAAGTAACTCCAAATTATATTAGAATTGAAGTAGAAAAGAATAGTTTTTTGTTGCAAGAACTTAATGTAGTGACTGCAATATCATTCTAAAATTGCTATTTCATTTTTAAAAAGTCAATTATCTAACTATTAATATGAAAGTAAAGATGTTGAAGTATACCTCAAGTGAGCCCTCTTGATGAATACAAAAATGCATGGTGTGATAGATAGACTAATTCAGTATTTCATATATCCGTTCTTGCAAGTCCAATTCATTATACGAAATATTGTACTCTGCTAAGGGAAATGTATACCAAAAGGATGTTAACCATTTGGTTGCAATACACTCATATGTATAATTTTCCTATAACTAAAACCATATAACTACCCATGACTACCTCCTTAAATCTAGGAGGATATTTATTGTGCATAAAGGAAACTATTAATCACAAGAAAATATTATTAGGGTTATACAACTATAATCATATTGGAACATAGCTATCCATGTTCCTTGAGATAACACAATAAATAACTAATTATTTGGACATAATGGATTGCCTATTTGAAGAAGTCCAACTGATAAGCATGATTGGGCTTATCTAGTTTGCCTATAGCTGTAGAAACCATAAAAGTCTTTACCTGCAAGAGATGACTCAATTGACCAATGTTGAAATGCTACAAGATATTTAGTGTCCAAATCATCCCATACAACACATGTCCTTTCAATTTCATCACATTTAACCATGTAAGTACATTAGCATAATTCATTACTAAACATCAAAACGTATCATATGTATCTTTAGATTATAAAATAGAGTCATGTTTTAAAGCAATTTTGAAGTGCAGTAAGCACATAAATGTCTAACTAAAGTCTTTGAAGGCCATATAAAAACACAATTACTAGACCCATTACTAAGCACTCTATTTTTTTGGAAAATCTAGTTATGGAAGGCATAAGAGACTATTTGGGAGTCTTGGGAGAGATTTTATTGGTTGTTTATTTCCTCTTGGTTGTATGACTATTTGACTTATTGTTGAGCTTGCTAGCTTTAGCTTGTTTGTAATGTTATTTTTTTATTAATAAATTTTTACTCCCATTAAAAAGGTACTTTTTGTTGAAATGATTTTTTAAATACTTAAACAAAGTCATCATTTTAAGAGGAATGTATTGGTTTCTATGTTTTATTTTTTGATAAAAATAGGAACACATCATGTGCTTCCTTTATTTGAAATTTTTAATTTCTATTATTTAAAAAAAATAGTAATGTAAAATTTAAAATACCTACATGAAACATTATATCAATAAATATCAAGTTAAATGCTAAAGATCTATAATAATTGAACAATTAAATTTGAAATTATTAAAATCTTCTCATAGTTCCCTATCTAGAAAGACTAAACTCATGCTTTTAGGTGCAAAAACACTCCTAAAGTTACAATCTCTAGAACGGTATGAATGAATTAAGATAAATGATATGATCTATATGCTTAATTTGATTATCCTAAGATGAATTGAATAATGCTAACAATATATGAATAATTCAACAAAATGCAATTCCTATGATGCCAATGGATGTAAAGTGGTCATTTGCATTAAGAAATGCATACTACTTATAGGATTCCCCAATGGTAGGGGGTGATTTTGATTAACCATAGTCAAAATAATTGTTAAGGTTAAGGTTGAGTGATGTGTCCCCTTTGATTGGACAATATTAAACTATTTAAATTGAGTGGTCAAGATAGAAAAGTCTTGGAATGATCCATGTGATCTCAATCCTCCTTTCCCATTGGTTGAATTGATTTTGTCTTGTAGTGGCTGGCGAGGGAATTTAGGATTTAATTAAATAAAATCTTTAATTAAATTAGCCATGTATGGGAATTAGATGGGCTGGATTTAATTAATTCAATGAACTAGATAATCTATTGGTTAAATCAATTACATGGTGATTTGATTTTCAAATGTAATTAATCCAAGTGGCTTGTGTTTAAATAAATAAATGCTTTGATAATTAATCAATAGTTTTGACTTTATTTTACCTCTTTGATTTTCATTGACCAATTTAAGGTGTATACAAATGTCCCTCTTTTAAGAAATATGCAAATCATGTTGTTTTAAAGAATGTCCTAATGTCTGATATGATGTATGATTTGTTGTTTGATTTAATGTATGATGCAAATTTGATTTGATGTCTGATGTAGATTTGATTGATTTAATGTAATAATGATCTGATAATGATATAAACTTGATATGAATCCTTGATGTTGATATGATGCCCCTTTGGGGAAATGAATCAAAATGGTATTGAGAAATTTGGATAATTTGTGGAATTTTGAATTAGGTTTCAATTCCTATTTGTTTCCTTCTAACAATCAATTTGGAATATGCCCCAATTGAATTAGATCATTGATGTGTCTTAAATACTAGATTACATGCTATTTTGATGAATAAGTCAACATTTTTTTATGTGTATTTTGATGTCATATGATAGGATATGATGCTTCAACCTCACGATCTAGAGGATCGAAAGTAGATGTGCTAGTTGAGATTGATATAAACCTCAATTGAGGAGATAAGATGGATGATGTTTGATGCTTGATTGATTAAGATGATTGATAAATGAATGAGAAATTGATGTTTGGTTCAATAACCCTACTTGGATGACTTGTGATGTGGGTGAATTATATTATACCAAATCAATAATCTTGTAGATTTAGGATGTAAGAATGATACCAAATTGTGATGATACATGTATTTATATATTGAGGATATTGACGTACCTTTGTGGTGCAGGAGCACCTCATCATGGGTTAGATGAATACAAGATGTTGTCTAGAGCCAAATATGTACTTGGAGGTCCTATGATAGTCAATTATGACATTTTGAAGCCAATTGTGGCTTATGATTGTAATAGGTTTGATGCAAAGGGTAATTGTCCTAATGGCCCTAATAGGACCATAGGACCACATGATAGATTTCATAGACCTAGGATTAGGAAGGGTCCTAAAATAATTGATTTTTTTTAAATAACAAATTTAAATCCTCAAAGGATTAGTATTTTTGGTTAGAAATCCGATTGGAGGGTTTAGATAAGAAATTAAATTCAAATATTTGAAATGTAATGACTAGTTGCCATTTTGGTGGGAAATGCCAAAACTAATGTAATTATTCTTTGTTAAAGGATCCAACTATTATGATCAGTTGGGGTATTTTTTTAGAGTCTACCTAAATCCCCAAGAGGCACTTGTACAAAGAGGAGGTACATGTTGTACGTACTGTTGCATTAAAGTTCAATAAAAGTTACATTCCTTGAAAATTTTGTGTTGTTTTTATCATTATTTTGATTGTGATTGGATGTTATAAGTTTTTTTTGGTGCTAAGTGGTTAAATAATCTCATGTTCATACAATATTAAGGTGGTTTTGAGTAACTATCAATCTGTTCCTTCATTCCTTTTGAGTGATTGTCCCAAATAGTGTGAATTCTTAGAGTTTTTAAAGAACTTTACAATGTTTTGAGTCATTCCATGAATGTAACCCATGATTCTCATGGAATGGACTCAATGTAACATTTAATATATGTTACTAAAATCATTTATTCTGGAAAGTTAATAGGAGTTGGTGTACACCGTTGGAAAGTGCAGGTTAAGGGCACAATAGTGGCACCACAAGTATTGCAGTGGGAGTTATGCCTTAAGGAGAGGGAATTTTTATGTTAAAAAGTTAAATTCCATGTCAAATACATGGTTTAGGACCTTTTTTGGGTCCTGGGAGTGAGGGGAAGGGTTTGAGCTAGAAAGCCCTAGTTGTTGGTGCATTTTGGTGAGGGTTTAGTGGATCCACTATAAGAACAAGTCATAGAAGCAAATGAACACCAAAATCCATTGATTTGGGTCATAATCCAATACTGTTGAATTTTTTGGGGTTAAGGGATAAGTCATGTTGGTATTTTATTTGTAAATGGAGGCATAATTAAGGCTTTAGGCTAGCGGAGACAGTAGTTTTTGGGTTTCACTTTTCAAAACAAGCATATCTTATTTTGACATATATTGAGGAAAAGGATAAAGGGTATCTAAAACTACAATTTTTCTTGGGTTTTTTTTAAAATAAAAATATATCTTGATTGTACTCGGTGTTGAGGGCTACTAGCTTAGGAGGCCTAGAAGTGGAGTTGCCAAAGAGATCGCAGTGCAAGGCTTTAGAAAATATTGGAACATTGTTGGTTAAGAATAATAAGCCATTCTAAACCCTTAGGAACATTAGTTGAGTGGTTGAAGTCAGATTGGCAACTTGGAAACATTAAAGTGCATTAGGACACTTGGAGTCATTGGGAGAAGATCACCATTTTGTGAAATTAAACATAAGAAATTTGACCATCTGTAATACCTCTACACCACTTTGATAATCAGATTAAGCATATTTTTTTTATGATGGATACTTGACATTTGATGACATTGATTTGGACTTTGATTATATATTGATGGACTTGGACACCCTCACCATTGATACTTAATGATTTTATCTCCTTTTGATGTCATGATATGTTGCGCTTTATGATTTTTATGATCTAGGTATGGATGTGGTTCTAGATGATTCTATATATATGCTTGTTGCAATGTTTTTCTTTGAAAACTGTATGGATGCATTTTTGTATTGCTTGCTTATGTATGGATGCACTTATTGACTTATATGTTTAAATTAAATGTAATGTTATAATGCAATGATGTTTATGATATGGATAATGATTAATGTACCTAGATGCTTAATGACTAATGCTATGATATGAACTTAATGCTTTTATGTGATGCACCTAGATGGCTATGCATGTATTTCTATGATGTATTATTTATGCTTATGCAATGATGTATAATCTATAGTGGTTTAATAATTAATGATCTTAATGCAATGCAATCTAAATGATATAATGACCTTATGAATCTAATGAACTTTAATGATTAATGAGATGTACTATGAGATGTATCTAAATGAACTTTAATATTAATATTTAATGATATTTATGTTCATAATGATTAATATGTAATGATGTTAATAATCGTACGTCTAAATGCAACTGTGAATGCACTTTTATGAATAATCATATCAAAATGTGAAAACATAATACTAATGATATGCAATTAAATGATACACCAAATGGACCTAATTAAAACATAATCAATGAAACTATATGAATAGACTTAATAATGATTAGCGACAATAATTTATGCATGAACCCTAAAAGCTAAATGAAATGCAAAGAGCGAAGTGGAAATGCATTTATTTTGTTTGTTAAAGTCCAATATACTCGATCTTAAGAAAAAGTTTGATTATATGACCTTGGTAAACACCCTTTTTTATTTTCAACCCCCCCTTTGAAAATCCCATAACAAATATAATGTAGATTAATATAAAATGATTGCAAAATGCAACTAAGATTGTCACTTATCACTGGAGGCATTAATTTCTTCTATTTTCATCATTGAGCTAATGAAAGTGGTACAATGCTCACTAGTCAGATTTTAAACCATGATGGTATGAATACCTCTTGCTTCAAATTTTAATATCAAAATTGGTACAACCCTTAGTGGTTAGATTTTTGAACCATGGGAGTATGAATACCACTTTCATCATATTCAATGTTGCATGTGGATTTTGGCATTAATATATGAGAAATCTAGATGGTCAAGGTATCTGTTTGCATAAATAGACAAAGATTTGATCTTTGTTTATACAAATATCCTCGATGATTCTTTGATGATCATGTCATTAGACTAACTTGCATATTTCTAGGAATCAACCTCACAAGAATAAATAAATAAAATAGCATGCCTCTGTCATTGCTTACCTAGTTCAAATACCTCAGTGATTTGATAAAAAGACATGATACAAAAATAAGAAACACCATTGAACTATCTTTGTTATTTTTTTTCTTGATCCATTTTCTCAAAAAAAGTTTCATCCATTTTGGTCCTTGTTCACATTGTTTGATTTTGATGTTGTATCTTAGATTTTGATGTGCTTATCTTTGAATTTGATATGGGTCAAGCATTTGAATGTATGAAATTTGATGTTTGGATTGATAAAAAATTGTCAAAGGTTGTGATTCTTGATAAAGTGTGCTGGGGTCATACTTGTGTTTGTTTTGTTGATAAAATCATTGAGTTTGAATTGTGCCCCCTGATAGATTTGAACATGATAATGAATCAAGAAAACTTTCAAACCATGATGAAAGCTTTGTTAGGCAATGCAGCTTGGTGGGTTTAATAAAATTTTATACTTTTTTGGTTTTTTAAAAGATTTTTTTTTGGATTTTAAAATATTTTTAATTCTTTTGGATTTTAAAGATGACTAGTTTTCAGGCAAGACCACATTGGTCCTCCCCCAATGTCTACTAAGATATAGGAAATTAAAAATAGAATGAGAGAGCGGATTAGACTAGAGTGAATATGAAAATGATGGAGGAAGTGTGTTTAATGTGACCCTCAAGGACGGTCTCCTTAGGATTATCCAAGCTTAGGAAAAAGGATATGGAAATGTAGCCTAATGAGGGGTGGTTTCAGATAGCATATAGGGTAATGACATGTTGAAATGAAAGGCATGTGTGGTCCAAAAGAGTGGACATATCAAGAGGATTTTGAGAACATGTTTTTCATTTTTACGCCCTATAGTTTGATCAAGACCAAAGGGTACATATAGATGTGATGGAGCTCAAAGGTGATGGGGGATGATGAAAGAAACAAGGGGATGGTTTGGGAATCATAGTTCAAGATAGTTAGGATTGGTTTAGCATAAGCAAGATCATGATAAGAAATGATGGAAGAAACAAGTGAGTGAGAATAAGCTAATGGATAGTCTAAATGGATAGGATGTTGTATTTTCCTAGAACTTCTCAACCTTGTCAAGATCAATGGTGGAAAAAGGAATATGTATGTAGATAGGATAAATGTAAGATAATGGATGGTGAGGGATATGATGGATAATGGAGGATATGATGGCTAAGATGGCATGAATGGAACTTACCCCCAAGTGTAGAGTACAATAAGGTGGACTATGCATGATGTCTATTTTCCATGTTTTCATCATGGTACTTGCCCAAGGTGCCACAAGAAGTGTTTTACACCATAGGATGGATTTATTTCTATTTACTTTTTATTTCTTTTCTTTTTGATTCTTTTTTTTTTTTACTTTTCCAAAAGGTAATGAATGTGTGACATAAAATAGAGGGATTCAAGCATCTTACTCTTTGGATATGTACTCCTTTGAAAGATACACTATAATGGAGCATGATTATTGAAAATATGCTCAAAGATGTTGATATTATGATGGTAAGGGGATGATATGGAGGATAAAGGTAAATGGGGGGAGGGGATTTATGCATATGGAGGGGATTTATGCATATGATGGGATAAGGGGAATGGAAGGATGAAAAATAGGTGTTGGATAATGGATAGGAAGATAAGGGATATGAGGATAATGGATGGGAGGATAAGAATTATGTACATCTGTGGATGGAAATGTTGGAAAGATAAAATTTGACACACACCTTGAAGGGTGGTGGAATGATGGAAGAAAAATGGATTGGAAAACTTGAGTTTTTTATGAAGGAAAGAATATGGATTTTGGGACATAGGGGCCCAAAATAGATTTGGAAGATGGGAAATGTTTCGAAGGAGGTGGAGTGGAAGCCTTTGGAATATTGAATGTCAAATTTGATTTTTATTTTGTATTCAAGTTTTGTACAAGTGACTTGGGGAACTACATATTCCTTGAATTTAATTTTTCTTGTGATGCTTTAGAAAGAATTTCTTTAATGATGGATTTAGAAACCCACATTGCCTTTGATTCTTCTTTTTGCTTGGTGGAACTTTTTGGTCTTTTGGATATTTATTTTTTCTTTGTACTCACATGTTGATTAGAGTGGACATGTTGTTCCTTGAATGTATGTGGATACTTGAATTTATGATTTTAATGTTTGACATAAAAATTGCTTCCAAAGGTTTTGGGAGTCGATGACGAATAGGAATGATATGGAGAGTTCATATGGATAGGTTCTTGGAAGTTTCTCAAGTATGTGTGTCTTTGTTGATCTTGATATATGATAGGGTAAGTGGATGATGAGATAGGAATGGTAGGCATGGTTGATGGAGGAATATAAGGACCCAATATAGATGGAAGGTATGAAAGCTTTAGCTTTCAGATATAGGGACCAAAAATGGATTTGGGGGATGGTGAAGGAATATGGTTATATTTGAATGGAGGGAGATAAGGTGTGAAAGAGATATAAACATCTTTAGAGTGAGATATATTGTTGAGACTCTCATATTTAATAATTATCTTTATACCAATAGGCTCATGAGTAGCTTTGATAGGAGCAACTGAAGCTTGAGGGGATTTAGTACCATGAAAGAGATTAGGAGGAATGAGGGGTTTTTGAGGTAGACATGGAGAATCATGAAAGGAGTTGATGGGATACTATGATCTTGACAAGGATCTTTGGATGATATAGAGAGGATACTTTTCTCTTGATTTTCAATAGGCTCATTGGAAATGGTGGAAGGGATATCTTGATCTTTCTTGGGAAGTGGACAAGATATAGGGCTTGGAGGGAACCTTTGTGCTTGAGATGAAAGAGTATCATCTTGGAAGAAATGAAAGGTTATGAAGTGTAGACCTTATGGCAAGACATGTTGTCAATTAGTGTCAAAATACTTAGTCATCTAGTATTTCCTGAGTGATTAGTGTGAACCAAGTGATTAGCATCGCGTGAGTGATCAGTGTGACCCGATTGACCAGCATCGCCTGAGTAATCAGTATTGCCCAAGTAACCAGTATTGCTTGAGTGATCAAAATATTGCTTGAGTAACAGTTTATCACCTGAGTAGACTTCTGGACCCGAGTGACAATATTAGGCTAAATTTGCATATATTGTTTTATATCATTATGTCTAATAGAAGCTAACTTATGAAGTTATTTTTTTTAGGATAAGATATGTATATAAGACATTTTGTTTATCCAAAATATGTCATAGAAGAGTATGTAGCAGAAGTAAACATGTGAATATGAAGTGGCATATTGATTAGAAGATTGCAAAAGTATAAAGTACAATAGAGACTCATCCATCACAGTCAGGTGATTAGTTATAAATCAAAGGATCTTATTCAGCAAATCAGATTTGCATAAGAAGATCATCTACTAGTTCATTCTAATAGGTGGATTGGAAAAATCCTCTAACCAGGTGGACCTAATAGTCCTTTGTAAATATCTTAACAAACTTGCATTATTTATTGTATTGTATCAAATCCTTTAACAAGGTGGAATTACCAGTCCTTATTTCTCTTAATAGGGTAGGCCATCAGAAGTGGTCAATGTAATCTCTAACAAGATAAATTTATACTGTAGTACTAAATCTTGTGGGTGCCATCCCCACCCCAGTTTTACTTTCTATTTGGAAGGTTTCTAGGTAACCAAATACTGTGTTATGTGTTATGAATGATTATTTATTTTCTATGCATGCAATTAGATTAGTTAATCTAATTGAGGTTAAGAAGAATAAGTTTTATTGGTTCTTGATTCACCCCCCCCCCCTCTCAGTCACATTGCATATAATATATTTCCAAAAATTGGTATTAGAGCTAAAGGNCCCCCCCCCCCCTCTCAGTCACATTGCATATAATATATTTCCAAAAATTGGTATTAGAGCTAAAGGTTCTCCCTAAAGAAGTTTAACAGCTTGAGAAAAGATCAGAGGCAATGGAAATATACAGACTGGAGAAAGCCATTGAGAATGAAAAGATAGATCTATAAATGGCCATGGATCAGATCAAGAAACTCAAAGAGAAGCTCTCTCTTTCCCTAAAAAGAAGAAAAGATTTAGCAATACAAATGAATGACATGAATTACATAGAAGAAAGAATTGAATATTTTTGCAAAGACAGAAGTTCTGAAGAAGTTGATGCAGCCATTGAAGACTTACTTGCAAAGAATCTCAATCTACATGAAGAAGTTAGAAAGTTGAAAAGAGAACAAGAAGTTCATTCAGTCAGATTGTGTGAATTCATAGAACAAAAGAATCAATTAGAAGATGATAGAAATTTGGCACAAGATGATAAGAGTTTGTTGAGTACAAGATTAGAAGAAAAAGAAAATGAAATCCATCATTTATCAATCGAGCAAGTAGATTTGGCAAATCAACTCAATAATGCAAATCAAGAAGTTTTCAACCTAAGAACAAAAAATGAAAGACTGCAGAATGATCTCAACACTGAAAGGTAAACCAATGAAAGTATGATGAATTCACAAGGTAGTACAGATCAGTCAATAGAAATCAGACATCATGGACAGATTGAAGTAGGTTATACTGCACATGTTGAATCCCTCAAAGTAAGGAGCTCAAAAGAACATGAAACCTACTTGTAATCACTATGGTAAGTTAGGGCATACATAAAATAAATGTTGGAGCAATGGAAAATCAAAGTTTAATGACAAATGTTACAGTTGCAACAAACATGGACATAGAGAAAGTGAATGCATTGAAAAACCTAAGTTTGAAGGAAAATGTTTCAAATGTAACAAACAAAGTCATAGATCCTCCGAGTGTAGAACTAAGAAATGGAACCCTATTGAACAACTAGCCAAAGCAATTTTTGGTTAGGATTACAACACATGGTACAGATGTTGTCATTGTCGAGAGTATGGACACATTGGTGAAAATTGTACAAAGACTCACCTCTGAAGAAGAAATCCTACTAAGAGATGTTATGTGTGTAATCAACTCGGTCATCTAAGTGAGAATTACATGAATAAAGAAAAAGTGGACACTTGTTTTGAGAAAGGCAAAGAAAAGGTCTCAGAAATTAGAACCCAGATGAATAAACATTGGGTAAGGAAATCCTCTGAAAGTTCAGACCAAAAAAATGAAGGATCAAATGGCACCCAAGATAGTGAGTTGGGTGGATCTACCATCACAGAATAAATATGCAAGGAAAAGACTGGAACTACGCATTCAAGCCATCATACATAAGTTCCAAGTATGCTAGAAAGTCCAAATATGCATATTGATGCATTAGGACATATTGTGGTGCTAACCAAGTTAGGATCTTAGTTGCACTTGAGCTACTCTAGCTTAACCGAGCTGAGTTGGGAAGTTAGTTTTTGATGAGCTTTCAAGTAGGCCTGAGAGAACTACCTGAGCTATGCCAGCTAATATGTATGGAGCATTTAATGAAATACTTAAATGGTAAAAATTCTTATAAATGATGAATCAAAAAGATTATTATTTACAAATATTTCAATTTGCTGAGAAGTTCAGAGCCCTTAGCGATTCAGAGTGAATTTGTGTTTGGAAGTGAAGTTTGATCAAATTCTCTGAGTGATATGGCATCTATATCTAGCAGGAAAGTTAAGAAAGGATCGGAGATGTTGTTAAGAAATGTTGTCTATAACCCTCCATATTTTAAGCTTTATCTGACAGTAGCAGAGGAAATAGATCTGTTGGGAGCTCATTCCCTAATTCCTCCAAGGGTATTACTAGTTAATGACATTCAAAGCTTCTATCATTGTAACATCCAGGAGCTTGGAATAATTGAGATGAATTCAACATATGAGAAATTGTGCTTAGGCGAGAATCTAAAGCCCAGGCTCAAGTATCTTGAGGTTAAAGGCTTAACCCACATCCTGCACATGCTGAAGAATTTCCAAATCAAATAGATTAGATTCATTTTTAGCCACATTCATGACATCCAGCTATGGTTGGAACATCTTGTGAAGATCACAAAGGCAATGATACACCGAGTAACATGGTATCCCATGCTCGACAAAGCTAAAGCTACCAAAACCCTAACTAAAGATAAGCTAGCTGAGTTAACTCTTGCCGAGTGGGATGGCATAGGCATGAGACTAAATAGAGTTACTAGTATGGAATTAAAGTTTGGAATTCATGTGATAGCTCACAAGATATATAGTTCCAGTAGACCAAATAGTATACCATGTGAAGATTTGGACTTAGCATACAAGGTGGTAAAGAACAATCTGGTATTTGACCTAGCCGAGTTGCAGCTCATCCAACTAAGAAAGAACATGGAAAGCATCCGAGTATCCAATACAAATCCATGTAAGTTTGGTTCTCTTCTAGTCTGCATATTCTTATATTTTCATAAATTATTTCCTTCCAAGGGCATAGTAGTATGGAGGAAGGATAGACCCATAATCCATCAGATAAATGAATTCATAGCTGAGCTAGGAGATAATTTTGAGTATATCATGGATGAATATTTTGAGAAATTTAGACAAAAGATGTAGAGTAGATATAGGATTCCTAAGCAAATACTTGTAGATTACAAGGATAATATTTGTTTCCCAGTTGACTGTGATAAGGTTTACATACAAGCTGTAAAGCCTAGGGTTGCATGGGTGAAACCTCTTGCATATGAGGTTAACATAGATGAGACTAAGAACATAATTGAGGCTCTTGTGAATGAACCTGTCAATCCCAAGGCATCATACTTTGGTACCTATGAAGAAGCAAAAATTAGGATATCTATAGAGATAGAGATTCCTAAAATTATGAAAAGAGGAAAGAAAATGATGGAATGGTTTGGAAAGAAGTATGGCAAGACTTCAGACTCTCCTTCTATCACTGAGAGTAAAAAGGATATAGTTAAGATAGAAGATGACATATCTAAAGAGGAAGAGGAAGAGGAAGAGGAAGAGGTAGAAGTAGAACCTTTTAAGAAGAAAAAGAGGCTAGCTCTCAAGAAAACACCTAAGGCCCTTACACCTATCTTCACTACCAGCAAACCAAGGAGATCAAGAAGAGACTTGTATTGGGTAAAGATGATGATGATGATGATGATGATGATGATGATGATGATGATGATGATGATGATGAAGTTGATACAATTATCTTCAAGAAACCACCATCTACACTTGAGCAGAAGATTGAAGATCTGAAAGGAGGCAGTGGTATGAGTTCTCTTAAGTCATTGAATTATGCTTCAAGGAATAAGGAGGAACAGAAGAAGATAGAGGAAGTAGTTGTGGATAAAATGGCCAAATGGAAATATGACCCTTTTGAGTTGAAGAGCCATATGACTGAAGATTTTTTCAAGGTAGTATCTATTCCCTGGCTCAATGCAGTATGAACTGAAAAATACATAAGGGAACAGAACTTAAGGGAAGTCATGCATGCTATGAAAAATAAAGAAATAAAAAAGGCACTGACCAAATTTGAAAACAATCATACTCCCAGATTTAGAACCTTCCAAATACTAAACAAAAAGATATAATATGTAGTGTAGCATGCCACAACAATGTGGAAATATATATTTGAAATCAAGGAAGATGATAAGAAAGAAGCACTAAGCACAAATCCTCTAGAATAGACCAATGATGATATATTACCTGAGGTACAGTTAATTAAAGAGTCTAATGCTGATAAGATTGTAGTTGAAGTGATGGCATCCTTGCCTCAATCACCTATCTAGAACATATTGTCTCTGAGAAAGGATAAGGTCACAAAATCCAAATAAGAATCAATAGGAACCGAGCAACATGCTTCACCTATTACTGGGCCAAGCACAACTGAGTTACAGATGGACAAGGTAAATGTTTCTTCAGGAAGTATTGATTCTTTAGTTAATTTTGATTCTATAATTGGTACAGTAAAGTTAAATGACCTAAATCAATTGAATACTGAGGTACAAGTTGGGGATGGAAAAGTTAAGGAAATTGTTCCTTCACCTAATCCCAAGATCAAAGGTAAAGAGAAGTAAGTGAATAATGATGAGATTGATCTTGAAAAGGACATTGTGATTCCAAATTGGGATCTTTCCAACTTGTCTATAGAACAAATGGATATACTTGGAGAACTATGGAAGAAAAGAGCAATCCAAAAGAAGCTCCGAGAAGAGAAAAAGAGGAACAAAGTGCTTGAAGATATAAAATGCATATTCCAAGATACACTATATATTGAAGTCAATGAGAATGAATCCATTATGGACCAACTTGTTGACTTAGTCCATAAGTTTAATATAGACTTAAATGGTCAAGAGAAGCTACTTGAGAAAGCAGAAAAGAAGTTTGAAAATAAGGTTCTAGAGAATGTTGCAAAGAAGATTTCAATTGACCAGATGTAGCTAACCAATGTTATTAGCACTCTAGAAACCACCATGACCAATGTAGTATAACTATTTGTAAAGTTAAGTGATACTTCTAGCTTTACTATGGAGATAAAGAATAAGTTAGTAAATATTGATGCAGATCTGAAGGAAAGTGCAAAATTATTGGCACTTGATCCGAACACAAGCTCAACACACTTTTTGAAGATCAAATATCTGACTGATCTACAGGTTGAGTTACTAAGAGAAGAAGAAAGGACTAGAGAGTCTCTTTCAGCCATCTAGAGCAAACTCCTACCACACATGGATGCAATGCAAAAATGCATCACACATTCCAAGACACTCATCCATGACAATAATTTCTTAGTTACAGAACTTATGATAGAGTTTTCAGTCAAGCTACAGATAGAATTGCACATCTTGAAGGTGCTACAAGACAATTGGGACAACACTCTATCTCAAATTTTGAAGGTACATTGTGCTTTCCTATCCTACTTTGGAATTACCTTGTAGATATAGTTTGGCATTTTTGTCAAAAAAAAGGGGGAAAGGTCATTGTATATACATTGAGGAAATACATGTATAGTTGAGTAGAGAAGAATATACACATTACAAAAACAATTTTAGAAAAAAAAAAGAGAGTTAGTTGGACCCGAGCAGCAGAGTACATGTCCAAACCTGAGCCGATGGTATAGGGGAGTTTTGACCTATCAAGATTCAGAGTACAATGATAAGTGTTTTTGTCACTAATGCCAAAGGGGGATATTTTAGACCTTATGGCAAGAAATGTTGTCAATTAGTGTCAAAACACTTACTCATCCAGTATTTCCTGAGTGATCAATGTGACTCGAGTGATCAGCATCGCCTAAGTGATCAGTGTGACCCGAGTGACTAGAATCGCCCGAGTGATCAGTATTGCTTGAGTAACCAGTGTCACTTGAGTGATTAGAATATTTCCCAAGAATCAATTTATCACCTGAGTCGACTTCTGGACCCGAGTGACAGTATTAGGCCGACTTTGCATATAATTTTTTATATCATTATGTCTAATGGAAGCCAACTTATGAAGTTTTTTTTTGGATAAGATATATATATAAGACATTTTGTTTAACCAAAATATGTAATAGAAGAGTATGTAGCAGAAGTATACATGTGAATATGAAGTGCCATATTGATTAGAAGATTGTAGAAGTATAAGGTATAGCAGAGACTCATCCATCATAGTCAGGTGATTAGTTATAAATCAAAGGATCTTATTCAACAAATCCAATTTTCCTAAGCAGATCATCTACTGGTTCATTCTAATAGGTGGATCAGCAAAATTTTCTAACCAGGCGGACTTAACAATCCTTTGTAAATCTCTTAATAGAGTTGCATTACTTATTTTATTGTATCAAATCCTTTAACAAGGTGGACTTAACAGTCCTTATTGATCCTAATAGGGTAGGCCATCAGAAGTGGTCAATGTAAGCTCTAACAAGATAAATTTATACTGCAGTACTAAATCTTGTGGGTACCATCCCCACCCTAGTTTTACTTTCTATTTGGAAGGTTTCTAGGTAACCAAATAGTATGTTCTATATTATGAATGATTATTTTTTTTCTATGCATGCAATCAGATTAGTTAATCTAATTGAGGTTAAAGAAGAATAAGTTTTATTGGTTCCTGATTCACTCCCCCTCTCAGTCACATTACATATAATATATTTCCAACAATGAAGGTATCATAATGGGATTCTAAGGGTATGGGATCTTCGTCAAATTTTGGATAGGAATTGAAAGTATCTTGATCTTGATCCTTACTGATACTTATTTCTTTGCACTTTGGATTATCCTCTTGACTTGAAACCACTTCCAAAGATAAGGTAGAAGTTTGGATATGTATGTGGGGTTCTTGGAGGATTGATGGGGGATAATTTGGAATAGGTATGCTAGGAATTGAAGCACATGATATCGTAGGATCTAGGATATTTGAAGCATGAAAAAGACTTGTAGAATAATGCAGGTTAGCTTGGAGAGGGTATACATAGTCAACATGAAAAGTATCATCCTTATGCTCTTTTTTTAATTGAAGGATTTTGAATAGCTATACAATTTTAGGAAATGGAGGAATGTTGGAGGAAGAAGAAGTGACATGTAGGTCATTACTAGACATAGGTTCATGAATTTGATCCTACTTGGGATTAGCATCTTATTATTCATTAGATAGACCATTAGGATTTTCTATTTCAATTATACCATCATCAATAAGATCTTGGATTTTATGTTTTAATTCTATGCAATTTGAAGTTTTATGTTTATTATTTTTATGATAGGCACAATATGTGCTCACAAATATAATTTCGCTTGAGATCACTTGAGGCAACTCAATGAGATTGTGTTCAAGCATTTTTTCCAATGTTGATTCAAAAGATTGTCCCAAAGGAATAAACTCTCTATCCAATGTAAATTTAGATTCATTTATGTTTTCAAAATAGATGTTGGATTCAAAATTATGAGGATTTGATTCACTACTTTCTTCCATATCAGAAATGTCTTCCTTTGGTTGATGTTCGGTTCTTTGTGATGGTTGGAATTGGGATATAATTGGTTCTCCTTGATTTAGAATGTTTTCCCCTAATTGATAGAGATGACTCTTAACTGAATCTAGGGTAACTTCCTCTTCATTCTCTTAATCAAAGATAGGATGGTCATGAAGTTGTTCTTGATCAAAGATAAGATTGTCATGCTTACATGCCTATTTTTTTGAAGAAAAGGGAGGCATGTTTAGATCATGATTAAAGAGAAAAGGACAAATTGATCTTAATGAGTATTCTTTGGATGGTGTATCCTTTTCTTCCTTTAGGTCTTGGATTTGTGATTGTAAAGATTAAATTTTCTTTGTGAAGGGTGTAATAAAATTATCCTCTTCATTATTGTCATGATTATGGTATCTAGACCATTTTGTTGCAACCATAATGTGATTTTGAAACTTATTATGAATGCCTCAATTTTCTCAACAAGTCTAAAAATGGTGAATTTCAAGTCTATTTTGATTGAAATGGATAAAACTCTCAAATGGGTATCCAAAAATATCAAGTTTTCTGCCTGCAAAATTTGGGAGATGCTCACTATTTGGGCAACATCAGTAGTAAGCATTGTTTCTTTATTTACAAGTGTTGAAAGAATGTTTATAAGCACTAAAAGAATATTTGTAAGTATTGCAGGAATCTTTATAGGTGCTAAAATAATGTATGTAAGTACTGAAATAATGTTTGTAACACTGAAAGTGTGTTTGTAAGCACTGAAAGAATGCTTGTAAGTGTTGAAAGAAAGTTTACAGACACTGAAGAATGTTTAAGCACTGCTAGCTAGACTTATCTCAATTTCCCAATTCAGCTGAGTTTGGATCTTAAATGAATATTTTTCTATGAGATTAGGTATCATAAAACATAGCAAGCACAAAAACACATGTTTTACAACCTTAAAAGCTACACAAAAAGTGTATATTTTCAAAATTTTAATGGGTCTTTACAAGAAAACACTTCAATTAATGTACCTAAAGTCAATTTTGGATCAATATGGTTTGAATAGATAGGCTTAATAATTAACTAGGATTTATTCAATAATCTGTTAAAAGAGTTTTTCTTTTACCTCTCAATTATGAGAGCTTCCCACCAACGCATGGAAGGTTTTGTATGATCCGTTAGGACTACTAGAGGAAGGATATTGCAATGCTCTTTGTCTTCCACCCCATTAAGGATGAAAGTGTTTCTTTCTAGAGTGAGTTGGATCAACCATTGTTAAAGTGGTTTTGTATCTCACTTTGGGCTTTCCCTCTCACAAATTTCCTAAAGAACTTTGGAGATATGCCCTCTAAATCTCTAAATCACTTGAAATTTGGAAAGAAAAATTGAAGAACAAGATAGGTCTAGGAGTTTGATCACCCTAAAAGAGAAAGAGAATATCCCTACTACCTTTTATCTTCCAAATAAGATTGATATGATTTGTTCATTTCTAAGCCTTTAATCTAATGGAACTAAAGTACTTTTGGCATTTTGATTACTTTGAGAAAAGTGAGAGCATAGGCCTAATACCATTGTTCACAAACAATGATGCTTTACAATTATGTGTTTATTCATTCCTTAACCTTTCTTTCTATTGACAAATCTGACATATTTGTCATTTTGATCATCTTAAAAGATTAGAGCATAGGCCTAATACCGTTGTTGAAAAATAATAATAGATTTCTATTTAGACTAGATTTTGAACCTTGAAATGTCATAATTTAAAAAAATGAGTAGAAATCAAAGGTTTTAGGAATCACCTTTTTAGAATAATATATGCGTATTTTTCTTTTTGATATGTACCATGGTGATCATTCCCACTTCTAAGCATCCCCTTCCACAAACATTAATCCAACACAATCCAAGCCAAAGTGAAGGAAATCCAAGATATTTGCACAAATGTGAAGGAATTTCAAAATAAAAAATAATTTGTGAAAATATTAAAAATGAGAAACATCGTAGTTAATCCTAGGAATATTATAGAAAGCTTGATACAAATTTATCATTTTGATGTAATGGTTTTATGCTTTAACATCATCATCTAAATTTGCAACAATATTTGCATTGTGAATTTTCTTTGCATATTTATCAAACCTTTTTAACTCTTTCTCCTTGTAGTAATCATGATTTCAAAATGCAGGATTCCTCACCTTTTTATGTTTTGACATTTATAAACATTTTAAACAAATTCATATTTGAGAATTTTAAATTTTCAAATTGCAGATTGTAGGTGCTATTATAAATCTGACATGTGCTACAATTTAGCTTCTACGAGCTACAACTTATCTAATACATGCGACAATTTATTTAACATGTGCAAAAAGAAATATTGCAATTTAAAAGTGTTGTAAAGACTGTAGACATGCATCAAAAAGTTTAGGTGTGGGTGTTGTAAGAAAGTTAGACAGGAGATAGAAGGATAATTGAACGTGTTGTAAGAATTCTTGTACATGTAAAAAAATTTCCATGTACGCGCCAAAATTTGCATCATACACTCTGAAATTTTCTTTATAGGAACTAAAATTTTGGGTATATGCGTTCATGTACCTACAGATGTTATATCTGTAACACAAATTCACTCAAAATGATAACAAATTCATCAAAATCTATTAGTTTGAGGCATCGGCCCCACGGTGGATGCAATTTTTAGTATGTAAAATTCCTACATGAAATAGTATATCAAAAATATCAAGTTAAATGCTAAATATCTATGTTAACTGAATAATTAAACTTGAAATTATTGAAATCTTCTCATGGTTCCCTGTCTAGAAAGACTAAATTCATGCTCTCAATTGCAAAAACACTCCTAAAGTGACAATCTCTAAAATGAGAAGGGTGAATTAAGATAAATGATATGATCTATATGCTTAATTTGATATGGATTTGCAATTATGATCCTAAGATGAATTCAATTATGCTAATAATGTATGAATAATTCAATAAAATACAATTACTATGATGCTAATAGATCTAAACTAGTCATTTGCATTAAGAAATGAATACTATTTATAGGATTTCCCAATGGTAGGGGGTGAGTTTGATTAACCATAGTCAAAAGCATGGTTGAGGTTAAGTTTTAGTGATGTGTCCCCTTTGAGTGGACAAGATTGATCTATTTAAATTGAGTGGTCGAGATAGCAAAGCCTTGGAGTGATCCATGTGCTCTCAATCCTCCCTTCCCATTGGTTGAATTGATTTTGTCTTATTGTGGTTGTTGAGGGAATTTAGGATTTAATTAAATCAAATCTTTAATTGAATTAGCCATGTATGGGAATTAGATGGTTTGGATTTAATTAATTCAATGAACTATATAATCTATTGGTTAAATCAATTACATAGTGATTTGATTTTCAAATTTAATTAATCTAAATGCTTGAGTTTAATTAATTAAATGCTTTGATAACTAATCAATGGTTTTAACTTGATTCTACCTTTTTGACTTTTGTTGACTAATTTAAGTTGTATACAAGTAAATTCAAAAGCATATTTCAAGCACTACAACTTTTGTTCTTGTCACATCTTCTAATTTTGAGTGTTTTTATCTTCAATTTCTCATCCAATATTAGTTTTTAGAGATTTCAAACATAAAATGGCCACTTTTGAACTCTTTTTGGACTCCCATTTCCATACACATACCTATATATGACATGTATTGATTTTTTCAAAAACTAGATTGTCATGGAAAGATTTGTTTCCATGAAGGGGCAATCTTTTTTAAGTGACAACTGTTAGATAACTGAGATGGGGGTGAATCAGTTAGTCCGTCTACCCTATACTCCCAACTTCTCCCAGATGTATATAACAACAATTTCAAACATATAAATCAACTTGGTGAAATAAACTGTGATCTTCAAACTTATCAACTACTCAGCTACCGAGTAGCAGTAAATCAATACTGTGATTACCGATCAATGTATATAAAGTAATTTGTAAAGAATAATAACAATCCACAATAATCATACACATTAAAACATATAATTTTAACATGGAAACCCTACTAAGGGAAAAACCACCTAGGACCGGTAAACCAAAATATTTCACTCTTCTGAAATGAGATTGGTTAAGAGCCAACCATGTTAAAGGTTATAATGCACATTGTTAAATGTGACCTGGCTAGAGGATTTATCACTAACAGCTCTCTCTTGACCAATCATTCACTATGGGGTCCACAATAAATCACTCAACATTCATTTGAATGTCATAATAAATACTTTCACTTCCTACTCAGTTAAGAGATTTATCTGTAACAATGGTTAAACTGGTACAGTAGTGATCTGATTCAAATACAACTCTATTTGCATATTTTCATATCTATGCTAAGTACATAATACCTCTGATCAATTTGTTCACTTCATTTTCTTTGATTCTTCATACTCTGTTATGCTTGGTAAATGCTCTTTCCTCTATCGCTCGGTGTTGTCTACAGAAATACTCAATTTTGTCTTTAACCAGTTTGATCAGTCATTCATGAAATTTTCATGTATGTGCATCACGTATGATTCACAATGAATCTCTTGTCTCTTATATATACATCATAACTCATTTAATTTCCATCCTTTAGATTTTTCCACTTAATCTCCATTGTTGATTTTTCTGCTTAAACCATCCTCGACAGTTGTGTGAAAAATCACGTTTCAATCTTCTCCGTCCAATCATCCTTGAATTTTCATAGTCATTTGATCTTCATAACTAACCTTATCATTTACCTCAGAATCATCAATTTGTCAGCTCATCATTTTAGTCAGCCTCGATTTGATTTATTGCTTGGTCAATACCATGATGTGTCAGTAATCCCTCGCTCGGTTAACACTATGCTTAGTATACACTATATTTACTCGGTGTTCATTGTTACTAGGTGTATATAGAACTCCTCAATTACTGATCACATAAACTTTGTTTGTTCTAGATCTTTAATCCATACTAGATGTTTGTTACCATAATGGTAATCAAATAAGTTGGCATCAATGACAATACATTAACTGATTAATGTCTATCATCACATCTATAACTTGGTTGATCATCAACAAAATGACTTCAAACATACAATCAGTTGTAGTTCATCAATCTCTCTCTTTAGCATTGATGGAAATACAATATGAAAATGCCATATAATACCAAAATTGTTTTCTACAACTATATGCAAAATGATGTATGTCTCCCTAGCTTGTATAGATAATATGTGTTAGCATTAAAAAACTCACCATGCAGACTCTTCCTGCAGATTTGGTTTTTCTATTCTTGACTCTTCTATCCCTTTAATGGATAGATATGTCATTTATTTTCCTTTCTATTTTCTCCTTATATCCCTTGAAGTGGATATATATTTCATTGAATATTCTCTCCCTTTGACAACAATCCCAAAAAGAAATATTCAGCTCTTCAATAGCCAAAAATAATCTCTGGTTTTTGGTGCAGTAAAGTAAGTACCTTGCAATGTACTGATATGCCTTTTCAGTCCAGTTCAGCTTTACATCTACATGATTTATATTCTGATTACATGTAGGTTGATGCAACCTCCTATTTAGCTTAGTGACTGATAGACAAGGGACAAACCCCTAGTCTACTCCTCAAGTACTCAAATGTATCCTTCAGTAAGGGTTTAGTGAATATGTCAGCTAGTTGTTCTTTTGATTGTACATATTCTAGTATCACTTGTTCCCTCAAGTAGTGATATTTTATAGATATATGCTTTGTTTTTGCATGCATCACCAGATTCTTTGAAATATTTATTGCATTAGTATTATCACAATAAATTAAAACTGGGTTAGTGATCTCTTCATTCATTACTTTCAAAAGTTTTTTTATCCATGCAATGTTCGAACAGTTGCAACAACAACAATATATTCTACTTCTACAGTTGACTGTGATATGCATCCTTGCTTTTTACTTATCCATATAACTAATATTTCCCACAAAGAATGCTCCACCAGTAGTGCTCTTTCTGTCATCAATGTTTCCATCCCAATCAGCATCTGTGTAAACTTTCAGTTCAAATTTGCCTTCTCTCCTGTACCACAATCCATAATCTTCAGTGTTCTTTAAGTATCTAAGAATTCTTTTTACAACAGTTGTATGTGATTCTCTAGGATTAGTAGAAAATCTTGCTACAATTCCAACTGCGTGTGCAATATTTGGTCTTGTGTGTACAATATACATCAATTTTCCAATCATAGATATGTACAATGTATGATTTACCTCATGTGTCTTATCTTCCTTTGTCAATTTGAATCTTGTCACCATAGGTGTTCTGACTAGTTTTTATTCTTCCATTCTGAATGTTTTCAGTAGTTCCTTGATGTATTTGGATTGATTAATGTAGATGCCTTCAGCCTATTGTAAAATTTGTAAGCCAAGAAAAAATTTGATCTCTCCAAACATTGACATTTCAAATTATTTCCTCATTTCACCAACAAATGATTTTCATAAGATACCATTACCTCCAAATATAATATCATCAACAAAAATTTCAGTAATAAGATTCTTATCATCATTTCCTCCTTTCAAATACAAATTGTTGTTATCACTTGTTCTAATAAATCTAACAGTGATAAGATAGGAATGTAATCTTTCATACCATGCTCTGGGTGCTTGTTTCAGTCCATATAAATCTTTATGTAATTTACATACCATGCTTTCCTGATTAGGATCAATAAAAGCTTCAAGTTGTTCAATGTATACCTCTTCTTCCAGTATCCCATTCAGAAATGCAAATTTAATATCCATCTGATATACTTTGAATCCTTTGTATGCAACATAAGAAATTATTATTCTAACTCCTTCAAGTCTAGAAATGGGTGCAAAATTTTCTCCATATTCAATACCTTCTTCTTGTGCATACCCTTTGCATACTAGTCTTGCCTTGTTTTTGGTTACATCTCCAATCTCATTCAATTAGTTTCTGAATATCCATTTGGTGCCAATGACATTCTTATCACTCAGCCTTGGTACTAATGTCCATGTTTTTTTTTATGTATATGTTTAGTTTCTTCAGTAATTGCACTAACCCATTCTTCATTTTCAAGTGCATCTCCAACAATTTTAGGTTCAAACTCACAAATCAAACACGTTTTGTCTTTCAACTTATTTGGAGTCAACATGCCAGCTCTTTTATCTCCAATAATCTAATTCTATGGATGATGTCTTCTTACATATTTTACAAGTACATGTTTAGTTCTTTGTTCTTCATTGTGTTCTCTAGTTGGTATATCATCATGATCTTTAATTTCAACATCTTCCTGATTCTCGGTTGGTGCATCCTGATGCTCAGTAACATTATCCTATTGCTTGGTAACGTTAGGTGCTTTCTCAGGAAAAGTATCAAGTTCTTCAATGTAAACAAATCTATTGTAGTCTTCTAGTTCTCTTTTTCTTTCCTCTTCATTTTTCTCAGCAAATTCATCAACTTTTACGTTTGCACTTTCAATTATCTTGTTAGAAGATTTGTTCAAACATTTATAATATTTGATCTTAGTAGAATATCCTAGAAATATTCCTTCATCACCTTTTGAGTCAAATTTTCCATTTCTATCATCTTTTAGAATATAGCATTGACTTACAAATATTCTAAAGTAACTCACATTAGGTGTATAACCATATCATAATTCATAAGGTGTCTTGTTTGTATCTTTCTTCAGTTGTACTTGGTTCAATGTGTATACACCAATACTAACAGATTCCCTCTAGTATGATTGGGAAACATTCTTTTCAATCACCAGTGTTCTAGCACAGTCCACAATTGATCTATTTTGGCTTTCAACAATCCCATTCTACTATGGTTTTCTTGGTGCAGAAACATGTCTTTTGATTCCATACTCATTACAAAATTAGGTCAACTCACTAGAAGTAAATTTACCTCCTCTATCAGATCTCAAACATTTTAGTTCTCTACTAGTTTCTTTTTCCACTTTATCTTTGTACCATTTGAACATATTAAATGCTTCAGACTTTTCTTTTAAGAACATGACAGTTATCATTCTAGATTAGTCATCAACAAATAAAATAAAGTATCTACCACCATAATAACTCTGTGTTCTCATTGATCCACATAGGTGTTAGAATAACTGAGAGGGGGGGTGAATCAGTGGCCTCAAAAATTAATCCTTAAATCAACCCAAAAACTTATTACCACATTTATAAGCCTCTAGTTATCTTCATTCCTACAAGATGATTGCCTTGGAATATTAATAACAAATAACTACTGCTCGGATTACTCTTTTAAACCTTATTCTTTTACCGATTAGCAGTCTTTCTATTTACCGAAATACAGTAAATAACTAGTGTATACTGATCAATCCAGATTTACTTATGTGAAATGCAAAAAAATAAAGTAATGACTCATAAACACATTGATACATGGATTTTTAACATGGAAACCCTGTTAAGGGAAAAACCACTGGGACTAGTAACCCAAATTTTTACTCTTCTGAAGTGAGCTCGGTGAAGAGCCAGCCCTGTTAAAGGTTACAAATACACTGTTAGGTGTGACCTTGTTAGAGGATTTAAATGAATAGTTTGTCACTTAGTATCTAACATCTAATGCTACCATCCTTGATCAAACACTCACTTGGCCTATCAATAGGTATCGGGCATATCCAATGGTACTTTGTATGATCAAAATTTTTGATACTCCTTGTGATGTATCTCAATTAGAAAATAATTTTAAGTCTTGCTCGGTTAAGAGACTTGATGCTTCAATGGTTAAATTCAAACAATAAATTGATCTAGTCACATATACAACTAGAATTGCAGATTTTTAGATCTATTGTAAGTACATTACCTTTCTGATGAATGTTATCAATTCAATACCTTTGCTCCACACTGTTCTACTCTGTGATGTTGTATCACTATTCGTCGGTGTCTATAGAATTTAGCTCTTTCCTTAGCTTGATTGATCAGTTCTGAATGAATACTTTCTTCTCCTTCAGAATCTCTTTAGCATCTATTCTCTTGTGAATCCCCTAATTCACATTGAATTAGCTTGTCTCTTATATAGACATTATTTCACTGTTTCTTGGCTTTCTTAACCTTGGTGTGATCCACAATTATCACCAATTAGATTTAAAGCAAAACTCTTGTTTTATCTCGTAGAGATATTCTTTCCAACTAGACAAAACAACTTTAAATCCTTTACTTCTCTCTGGCTTTATCTTGTTGATTAAAATAATGATAATTACCAGTTAAGTCTATATTTAGCTCTTGATAGCTAAGCCTTTTGTCATTTCTAAACTCTTTGTTATGTCAGTCAACACTTTAGTTATTTGTCGGTGACAACTGACTATTCCTTCGGTGAGACTTTAGTTGTCTTCGGGATCTCTATCCGTTGGTGTTGTCTATCCATTAAGAAACACTGTAATTTTGTTTGTCAGGTTACACTGTGCTTTGCCCATCAGGTAACATTGTGACTTTGCTTGTCAGCAATGTTGTGCTTTTGCTCGTCAAGTAACACTATGAATTTTCTCTCATTGGTTTCCTCTATCCATTGGTATGCACTCCGTCAGTGTATACAATCACTTTGTGAATACTTAACTTTTATGCATTACTGATAGCATAGCCTTTGATTCATTGGTTCTTTGAATTCTTTTAGCAATATATACATGACCATACAGATTATATCAAGTTGACATCAATGACAATACAATACATTAGCTAATTTAATGTCTTGTATTAACTTTGTGTGTTTTTCTGATCATCAACTTAACATCTTCAAACATTCAATCAATTATAGTTCATTAATCTCTCCCTTTAGCATTGATGGAAATGCACTACATTATCACACTATATTATCACTAATACAATATGAGATATAACAGTTGAATTTTATCAAACTACCAATCTTATGTACTATAACCAATACAAATATTTTGTCCTCGGTAAGCTCACATAGCTTAGATTTGATTCTTGCAACTCTCTTTCTGTCTTCAATCACTTCACTAGATAGATGTAGAATCTTTCTTCTTCTGATGTGATGTGTTCTCTTCTTGTGTCAAACTCTCTCCCTTTGACTGTTCTTTTCTTTTGATGTTTCTTTTCTCTCTTGTCAGCAATCTCTCCCTTTGTATGTACTCCCCCTTTCTGGTTACATCTCTCCCTTTGGATAATGTGATAGTGGATATAATCTCTCCCTTTAACAACAATGCCAAACAAATATTTGATAGTAATACCAAACAATCCTTTATCTCCATTCAATATATTCCTTGAATTTTCCAATTCATCAGTAATATAAAAACTCTGGTGCTTGGTGTAGATAAATACCTTGTTGTGTATAGATGTATCTTTGAAGTAAATCTCTTTTCTTACATAAACATGAATGATATTCTAATAATATGTAGGCTGATTCAGCCTTCTAGTCATCTTACTAGCTAGTAAACAAGGGTCTGACCCCTAGTCTCTTTCTCAAGTACTCAAATGTATGCTTGGGCAGTGGATTGGTAAAGATAAGAGCTAATTGTTCCTTTGATTGCACATACTCAAGTATCACCTCCTTTTCTTGAACTTGTTCTCTAAAATAATGATACTCGATAGAAATATGCTTTGTCTTAGCATGCATGACTAGATTCTTGGAAATTTAATTGCACTGGTATTATCACAATAGATAATGTAAGATCTAAATTTGGAAGGGTTTGATGCCCTAGATCTCCTAAATAAGATTTGTATAATGAAGGGAAATCCTATTTCCAAATTTAGGATATTACATTTAATTATATTGATTAAAAGGATGGAAAAGAGCATGTAAAGAATGATGTGATAAGATGCCTAACTCATGACATAGCAGATCTGGAAAAACTCATTTTTTTATTTCTATAGACTGTTTCTGGAGATGCCAATAGTTGATACCGAACCGGAACACGGAGATGGAAAAAACATAGAAATATTTTTCCATTCCGATGTCATCTTATGAAAAAGGTTGACCCTATACCACTTTTTCCAACTCAATCTGCTCAGCTCTGAAAGTGTCCCTATTCACACAGTCTGAAAGAAATCCAAAAAGGGTATCCAGATCTGGCCTCGGATCTATAGTCCTGAACCTGTACCTGCAAGAAAAATGTTTGTTTATTGTTGGGGATGGGTTTGCCTTGGTCAAACCCCGGTTTTGGAATTAACCTTTGAAATCAATAAAGTATGGAAAGCTAACAAGTAGTAGAATTGAATCTAATAGTGAAGCTATGATATTCAATAGGTATTCTAATGTAATTCAAATGTATGCCAATATGTAAGTATGAAAGCATGGAGATTTAATTACCATAAAACTTCATGATTGTATGCTTGGAATCCACCTTGGAAGGATGATGAAAGAGTCTTGAGGATGCACAAAGGATCTTGAAGGAAGATCACACCACCATGATGGCTAGATCCAGGATTTGAATGATGAATCTTGAATGTTTGCACCTAATCCCTTCAAAGGCTTGAAAGCTTGAATCCTTGATCTTCAATGGAGAAATTTAATTCTTGAGAAGAAGACTTGAACACCTTGAGAGCTTGAGAACAATGGATGCTTGAGCAAAATCTTGATTAGAGCCTTTCGCACTTGGAAGACTTAGTTCGCTTGATGATGGTTAGAGACAATGAGAGGAGAAGGCTCCCTTTTATATGAAATTAGGGAAAAATCTTCTAAGGATGCCTACATAGGATAATTAAATCATCATTTAAGCCTTTAACCCTAGGAGAGGACCTATATTAAATATAATTTAGGAATCCATGCTTTGGAGCCCGAAACAGCTGACCCGGAAGCGGGAAGAAACTTTCTGCAAAGACCGACAACCTAGGAACTGTAGGGTTCTGGGTTTTGGACCCTAGGAAAGGGTTGAGGTCGGCCCTATCCTAGGATATGGCTGAGGTTGACCCTATCCTAGGGTAGGGATGAGTTTTATCCTATCCTAGGAGGTCGACCCTGTCCCTGTATCCCAGAAACAGAGTCCTACAACCCAGAATGCAGAAATCAGTCCCGAAAGTGGTATAAGGAGGAACAGATCAGGGGGGATGATGTAGAAATGGGGGGATGATGTAATGGAGGTCAAATACATCCCCTAAGGAGGGCTAAACACTCTTAACATGGAAGTTCTTCCATTTTAAGATGATACATTAAGCCCCCACTTTAGCGGGAGTACAAAAATTGAACGTGCTCACGGTAAAGTTAGAAGAAAGAGATCCTGGTGGATTACAATCGAGATAGAATATCACTAAGCTAGGAACATGGGCCCCTAGACTAAGGATTCTAGCTCATCATACATACATAAATATATGAAAAGTAAAGAACATTCAATCATAGAAAACATATATGATGACATAAGTAAGACAAGAACAACACTATTGATAAAATAGCTTCACGATCTAATCCTACTAGCATGAAAGAAAAAGAGAGAAAACAAAAAGTGATTACCTCACCTAGTAAGATGCCCACCTTACTATGAATCACCAAGGAGGGAGAGCCCCCAACAGGTTCACCCATAAAATGTGCTTGTAATTGTAAGTGCATCTTCTGATGGCTTTTTGAAAATACCCATAGATCCACATTCTTGTGTCACTATGGAATATAAAATGCGTGTCCATTCAGGATTTAGCAACTTATGTGCGTTACCTTTCAATGATTTAGCATATCATAAAAGGGTGCATATCTCTTCAGGATTTAGCAACTTATGTGCATTACCCTCTGAGGATTTAGCAAAAAAGTAAAATGCGTGTCTCTTCAGGATTTAGCAACTTGTGTGTGTTACCTTTCAAGTATTTAGCAAACATAAAAGTAAAAATGTGTGTCTCTTCAGGATTTAGAAACTTGTGTGCGTTACCCTCTGAGGATTTTGCAAACATAAAAGTAAAAATGCGTGTCTCTTTAGGATTTAGCAACTTGTGTGCATTACCTTCCGAGGATTTAGCAAACATAAAAGTAAAAATGCGTGTCTCTTTAGGATTTAGCAACTTGTGTGTGCTACCTTCTGAGGATTTAGGAAACATAAAAGTAAAAATGTGTGTCTCTTCAGGATTTAGCAACTTGTGTGCGTTACCTTCCGAAGATTTAGCATGCTACAAAATGTAAATAAATGTAAAATATAGTACAAGGGAGACCCTATATATGCCCCCCTCCTTATCATGGCTACCCACTACGAAGGATAAGGAAGAGGAAAAGGATACCTACTTCACATGGTAAGGAGATATCCAGCTTTACAACAATGTATACCATATTCTTAGCGAAGAGTGTTGACCCTTACATCTAAGAACATAGATAATTGTGAAATGGATATGTCACTTATG
>MU228091.1:824024-839749 GCA_018584345.1 Thuja plicata | reverse complement strand
CACACCACCATGATGGCTAGATCTAGGATTTGAATGATGAATCTTGAATGTTTGCACCTAATCCCTTCAAAGGCTTGAAATCTTGAATCCTTGATCTTCAATGGAGAACTTGAATGCTTGAGAAGAATACTTGAACACCTTTAGAGCTTGAGAACAATGGATGCTTGAGAAAAATCTTGATTAGAGCCTTTTGCACTTGGAAGACTTAGTTCGCTTGATGATAGTTAGAGAAAATGAGAGGAGAAGGCTCCCTTTTATATGAAATTAGGGCACAATATTCTAAGGAGGAATACATAGGATAATTACATCATAATTTAAGCCTTTACCCCTAGGAGAGGACCTATATTAAATATAATTTAGGAATCCACGCTTCAGAGCCTGAAACAGCTGACCCTGAAGCGGGAAGAAACTTTTTGTAAAGACCGACAACCCAGGAACTACAGGGTTCTGGGTTTTGGACCCTGGGAAAAGGTCAAGGTCAGCCTTGTCCTAGGATAGGGCTGAGTTCAACCCTATCCTAGGGTAGGGCCAAGTTCAACCCTATCCTAGGAGGTTGACCCTATCCCTGTATCCCAAAAACAGAGTCCTGCAACCCAACAATGCAGAAATCAGTCCCAAAAGTGGTATAAGAAGGAGCAGATCAGGGGGGATGATGAAGAAATGGGGGGATGATTTAATGGAGGTCAAATACATCCCCTAAGGAGGGATAAATTCTCTTAACATGGAATTGCTTCCATTTTAAGACGATACAGATAATTACTGGTTCAAGAATTTTCATATTCATACCTTTCAATAACTGTTTGATCCATGCAATATTTGAGCAGTTTGTAGTAGCAACAATATACTCTTCTTTTGTAGTAGATTGAGAGATGCATCCTTGCTTCTTGTTGATCCATATGACAATTTTGTCACCCATAAAGAATGCTCCTCCAGTTGTGCTCTTTCGGTCATCAATGTTTCCATCCCAATCAACGCTAGTAAAGACCTTAAGTTCAATTTTTCCTTCTCTTCTATACCACAAGCCATAATCCTCAGTATTCTTTAGATATCTTAGGATTGTTTTCATAACAGTCATATGTGATTCCCTAGGATTAGTAGAAAATCTTGCAACTATTCCTACTGCATGTGCAATATCTGGTCTAGTATGTACAACACACATGATTTTGCCAATCATTGATCTGTACAAAGTCTGATTTACCTTAGGTGAATTTTCCTCCTTTGTCATCTTACATCTAGTTGCCATCGGTGTTCCAACTGGCCTGGAATCTTCCATCTTGAATATTTGCAGCACTTCCTTGATATATTTGGATTGTGTAATGAAAATACCCTCATCTTGTTGCATGATTTGTAGACCAAGAAAGAACTTGATCTCCAAACATAGACATCTCAAAATATTTTCTCATTTCATTTGCAAATGATTTACATAGAATATCATTGCCTCCAAATATGATTTCATCAACAAATATTTTAGCAATCAAAATGTAAGCATTAGTATCTTCCTTCAAAAAAGATTATTGTTTTCACTAGTTCTTACAAATCCAATACTTATGAGATAGGAATGAAGTATTTCATACCAGGCTCTCGGTGTTTGTTTCAATCCATACAAGACTTTGTGTAGTCTACATACCATGTTCCTCTTTTCTGGATCAAAAAACCCTGCTGGTTGCTCAATGTATACCTCTTCCTCAAGTATTCCATTTAGGAATGTAGACTTGACATCCATCTAGTATACCTTGAATCCTTTAAATGTAGCATAAGCAAGTAATATTCTCACTCCTTCTAGCCTAGAAATGGGTGCAAATGTTTCTCCATAGTGAATCCCTTCTTCTTGTGCATACCCCTTGCATACTAGTCTTGCTTTGTTTCTGGTGACTTCTCCATTCTCATTCAATTTATTTCTGAATATCCATTTGGTACCGATGACATTCTTGTCATCTAGTCTTGGTACAAGTGTCCATGTCTTGTTTTTCTCAATCTTCTCAATTTTTTCATTCATAGCACTTATCCATTCTTCATTATCAAGTGCAACATTAATATATTTTGGCTCAAAATCACAAATTAGGCATCTTGTGTTTAGAGACTTACTTCCAGTTCTCATACCAGCCTTCTTGTCTCCTATGATCTGGTTCTGTGGATGGTTCCTTTTGACATAATTGGCAAGTACAGGTTCAATTCTTTGTCTATCATCTTGATCATCATTTTTTCCTTTACTCTGATCTCCATCGCTTGGTACATCATCTTGAGCAATATCATGATTTTTGGTATTTGTAGCCTGATGTTTGGTTGTAATATTTTGTTGCTCAGGAGCTATATATTGTTGTTCGAGTAGGGTGTCATGTTCTTCATTGTAAACAAACATGTTGTAGTCTTCTGATTCTTTTGTGCTTTCCTTTTCATTCTTCTCTACAAATTCATCTATCTTTACATTTGCACTTTCAACAATTTTGTCAAAGGCTTTATTGAGACATTTATAAGCCTTGCTCTTGGTGGAATACCCTAGAAAGATACCTTCATCACTTTTGGAGTCAAGCTTTCCATTTCTATCATCTTTTAAGATATAACATTGACTACCAAAGATCTTGAAGTAACTTACATTGGGTGTGTAACCATACCATAGCTCATAGGGTGTCTTCTTGGTGTCTTTCTTCAATTGTACTATGTTCAATGTGTAAACAGCAGTACTGACAGCTTCCCTCCAGAAGATTTGGGTGATGCCTTTCTCTATCATCAGTGTCCTTGTAAAATCAACAATGTATCTATTCCTTCTTTCAACAATTCTATTTTGTTGTGGTTTTCCTAGTGTAGAGACCTATCTTTTGATTCCATGCTCATTGCAAAATTTAGTGAATTCATCTAAAATAAATTCCCCTCCTCTATCTAATCTTAAGCATTTCAATTCCTTGCCACTTTGTTTTTCTACCATTGCTATGTACCATTTAAACATCTTGAATGCTTTTGATTTATCTTTTAGAAACATAACTGTCATCATTCTAGAGTAATCATCAAAAAAGAGAATGAAATATCTATCACCATAGTAACTCTTTGTCCTCATGGGTCCACATAGATTAGTATGGACTAATTCTAGAATAGCATCAGATGTATGGGTTTTTTTTTTGAAACTAGACTTTTTCATCTTACCTTTTTGACAATCTTTGCACATGATATTATCTGGCTTTGACATGCTCGGTAAGCCTCTTACATTTCTCTTTTTCTTATATTTATCATGTTGTCAAAATTTACATGACACAATCTTTTATGCCACAACCATATGTCTTCATTTCTATCCATTAAGCAAGTGGTGTCAGTATCATTCATATAGAATAAGTTACCTTTGGTATGTTCACTAGTTCTGATCAATCTTCCTAATTCATTGAAGATCTTTGCCTTCTTATTCTCAAAGGCTACTCAGTGACCTGAATTATTCAACTGAGAAACACTCAATAGATTATAATTCAATCCTTTCACCCAATAAGCATTTTCACATTTTATGAGGTTATTCAACATTATAGTTCCTTTACCTTCAACTGGACAAGGTGTGTCATTACCCATTCTTATTGTACCACCATTATAATACTCAAAATTATTAAACTTTTCTATGTCACTAGTCATGTGGTGAGTGCAGCCATTATCTATGATACAGATATCATTCTTGATAACTTTAGATATGAGTGCAGTTTCTACATACCTTTCATCTTTGTCTGAATCATCTTTTATTGCCACAAACACCATCTCAATGTCTTCATCAAATTCGGTGTCAGTATCTTCATCTTTGCATGTAGCTAGGTAACTGGACTTCTTTCCTTTGTCCTTGTAGTCTCGTGTATCTCTTCTTTCTAATTTTTGGTTGCTTCTATAATCTTGTTTATCACCTCTGTCAAACTTCTTTTCAAATGATCTATCATTACTTCTGTCATCTTTTCTTTTGTTAGGACATCTTGCAGCAAAGTGTCCAATATCTTTAAAATTAAAACATACAAGTGGTAATTTACCTTTGTATTTACCTTTTCCTCTCTACATTCTTCTAGCCATAAGTACTTCAATTTCATCAATATCTTCTTCTTCACTTTCACTTTCACTATCTTTTCTCATAGTGTGTTTATGACTTGATTTACTTATTCTCAAAGAAGATTTGAATGCAGACTCTATGTTTGGTAAGACACTATTATCAAAGTTAATCATCTTAAATGAAATTATTCTTCCAATCAAACTATCTAGAGTAACATTGTTATTTGCTACTACTCTCATTTCTTGTATGGGAGGTACTCTAATAGCATAAGTGGGCAGTAATGTTCTTAGAATTTTACTTACCACTGTCTCTTCATCTAGTACACCTCCAACTCCTTGGATAGCATTGACTACCTCTTTGATTCTTGTACTATACTGTGTGATGTTTTCACCTTCTTTCATTATGAGATCATCAAACTTTCCTCTAAGGCTTTCTACCTTGGCTCTCAGAACATTTATATCACCACCATGTACAAGCTTCAATTTATCCCACATCTTCTTTGTAGTTGTGCATGTTTTGACATCTTCAAATTCAGCATCAGAGAGTGAGGAAGTAATCTCTATTATCATGCAGTTGTTCTCATGCTTATCTCTCATTTGTTCAACTGTGAGTGCTCCTGTGGGAAACACATATTCAGTATCTAAGTATTGAGTAACATCATTTCCAATACCTGATAAGTGGAGTCTTATCATGCTTTGCCATGATGCAAAGTTGTCTTTATTCAACTTGGGCACATCTCATCTATTCATCTTATGATCTTTTTCTTGAGTTTTTAAACTCCCTTTCTAAGGACACAGGCTCCGACACCAATTGTAATAATAACTGAGAGGGGGGGTGAATCAGTGGCCTAAAAAATTAATCCTTAAATCAACCCAAAAACTTATTACCACATTTATAAGTCTCTAGTTATCTTCATTCCTACAAGATGATTGCCTTGAAATATTAATAACAAATAATTATTGTTTGGATTACTCTTTCAAACCTTATTCTTACTGTTACCAATTAGTAGTCTTTCTATTTACCAAAATATAGTAAATAACTAGTGTATACCGATCAATCCAGATTTACTTATGTGAAATGTAAAACAATAAAGTAATGACTCATAAACACATTGACACGTGGATTTTTAACGTGGAAACCCTATTAAGGGAAAAACCACTCACATATGCAACTAGGATTTCATATTTTTAGATCTATTGTAAGTACATTACCTTTATGATCAATGTTATCAATTCAATACCTTTTCTCCACACTATTCTGCTCTGTGATGTTGTATCATTGTTTGTCGGTGTCTGTAGAATTTAGCTCTTTCCTCAGCTTGATTGATCAGGTCTAAATGAAGACTTGAAGACTTTATTCTCCTTTAGAACATCTTCAGCATCTATTCTCTTTTCACTCCCCTAATTCAAATTCAATTAGCTTGTCTCTTATATAGACATGATTTCATCATTTCTAGGCTTTCTTGATCTTGGCGTGATCCACAATTATTTCCAATTAGATTTAAAGAAAAACTCATGTTTTATCTCATAGAGATCTTCTCACCAACTTGACAAAACAACTTTGAATCCTTTACTTATCTCTGGCTTTATCTTGTCAATTAAAACAATGATAATTACCAGTTAATTCTATATTTAGCTCTTGATAGCTAACCCTTTTGTCATTTCTGAACTCTTTGTTCTGTCATTCAATACTTCAGTTAGTTTTCATCGAAAACTAACTATTCTATCAGTGAGATGTCAATTGTCTTTGGGATCTCCATCTATCGGTGTTGTCTATCCATTAGGCAACACTATAATTCTGTCTGTCGGGTTGCACTGTGCTTTGCTCGTTGGGTAACACTGTGACTTTTCTCTCATTGGTTTACTCTGTCTGTCAATGTGTACTTCATCAGTGTATACAGTCACTTTGTGAATACTTAACTTTTATGCATTACTAACAGCATAGCCTTTGATTCATTGGTTCTTTAAAGTCTTTTAGAAATATGTACATGACCATACAGATTATATCAAGTTGACATCAATGACAATACAATACACTAACTGATTTAATGTCTTGCATTAACTTTCTGTGTTTCGGTGATCATCAACTTAACATCTTCAAACTTTCAATCAATTATAGTTCATTAATAGGTCTGTATGAACTAACTCCAAACTATAATTAGAAGATAAATTCTTTCTCTTAAAACTAGACTTTGACATTTTCCCCATTTGACAATTCTTGCACATGACATGGTAAGGTTTACATAAGCTCGGTAACCCTCTTAATTTTCTTTTCTTACTGATCTTAACCATGTTGTCAAAATTTACGTGACATAACCTCTTATGCCACAACCATACATCTTCATTCCTAACCATCAAAAAATTAGTTTCAATAGTATCAAGATAGAATAAATTACCTTTTTATTGTTCTCCAGTACCGGTCAAATTTCCTATTTCATCATAGATTCTAGCTTTTATGTTTTCAAATGCAACTTAGTGACCTGTGTTATTCAAATGTGAAACACTCAACATATTATAATTAAGTCCTTTCACCCATTATGCATTCTCACATTTGATCTTATTATTTAGTAGTATGGTACCTTTTCCTTTAACTTGACAAGGTGTATCATTTCCCATTCTAACATATCCACCATTATAATGCTCAATGAATTCAAATTTTTATTTATCTCCAGTTGTGTGATGTGTGTAACCACTATCAATAACCCAAATGTCATGCTTGCTAACTTTAAAAATAATTTTTGTTTCAACATACCTTTCATCTTCTTCTAAATATTCTTTCAAATCTACAAAGAATGTATCAATGTCTTCGTTAGTTTCGGAGTCAGTGTCGGTGTAGGTGTTAGTGTCATTGTATTTATCCTCAGCAATGTAACAAGCCTTCTTGCCTTTGTCATTGTAATCTCAGTTACTTCTTCTATCACACTATCGGTTGCTTCTATATTCTTGATCATCTTTTCTGTCATTTGATATTTCATTTCTTTCATCACTTTTTTTATTTGGGCATCTGGCAGAAAAGTGTCCAATTTCTTTACAATTAAAACATATCAAAGGTATTTTACCTTTGTACCTTCATTTAACTTTGTGCAGTCTTCTATCCATTAATGCTTCAGGTTCATCAAATTCTTTATCATCACTATCATTGTCACTGTCATTTCTTATCATGTGTTTGTTACCAGATTTACTAATTTTCAGAGAGGACATAAATGCAGATTCAACAGTAGGAATAATATTGTTGTCAAAATTATTTAGCTCAAATGAAATCAGTCTACTGACAAGGCTATCAACAGTAATATTTTTTCTAGATGTTTCTCTCATTTCATGTATTGCAGAGACTCTAATAGAATAAATAGGCAATAAAGTTCTAAGAATATTACTCACAATAGTATCTTTTAAAGACATTTTTTGTCATTAGTATACAAAGGAAACTAGTTCTTAAAACCATCGATAACACCAACACCAAAATTCATTTTTTAGAGAAAACCCGACAGACAAGTTTACAAGGAAACCCGACGACACAGTGCAACCCAAAAATATTACAATGGAACTCAACAGAGTAACTTGATAGAACAGATGACGGAGGAACTCGACAGACCAAAGAGCAACCTGAGCACTATTCTATCGAGAGACATTTAGAATCTTGAGAAATGTGGATTTGACTTCCACGTCAGATAAAACACTTGTGTTTTATATTTAGATTTTATATTAAATTTAAATCCATTTCTTTAGGGACAAGCAATGTAATTGTAATTGTTTTAATCAGTCTTACTGATTGAAAACATGCAAACTAGAAGATCAAGGTCAAGTTGTAAACCTTCAATCATAGAGTTATCATTGTAATACGTGAAAATCATTTAGTCAATATCATTTTATAAATAGATATGTAATATATTAGAACAAATGTGTGTGATGATGATTGTAGCTGAGGAGCACATCTATGGATCAGACAAAGAGTTTCAAGCAAGAACAAGAAAAGATGAATTAGGTTATCAAGAACCAGATTCAAGGCTACCGAGAAACTGAGGTATTGATCAATCACAATAGGTGATACATTATACATGCAATCTTTAATGGATCTGTAATCAACAATTGTAGATTGCACATACTCAGGTCATTGAATATTTTTTACTACATTCTAACAAGTGTAACAAACAGAAGAAATCCTTGTGAAAGGTGGATTTAACAATCCTTTGTAAATCTCTTAACCGAGTGCACACTAAACAGTGTTGCTAAATCTCTTAATATAGTAGACCTTAACTAGTCTCTACATAATACTCCTAATAGGGTAGATCATCAGAAGTGATCAAAATTGTAAGCCTTAATCGACCCCTTCCATTCTACAAATAGTGAAGCTTTGTGGGTTTCATCCCCACCGTAGTTTTTACCTTCTAACAGGGGTTTTCTGTGTTACAAAATCTTGTGTAATGTGTCTATACATTTCATGAATGTTTTACATGCTAATTAGTTTATGAACTGATTTTATATACACAAATATAGAATAGAAAATGGTTGGTAATACAATGTATTGATTACAAAAGGATAAATGTTAATTGATAAAAGTTTTGAGGGTATTGATTCACCCCTCCTCTCTCAGTACACCATTCTATTATTTCCAACAATTGGTATTAGAGATAGATCTCTTATTTGGAAAATTTTAAAGACTTAAGAGAAAAATATCATACAATGGAAAGATACAAGCTAGACAAGAGTATTGAGAATCAGAAGTTAGAGATAGAGATCTTTTATGAACAATATAAAGAAGCTAGAATCAAGATGAGATAGTTGTTGGATGAAAGAAATATTATGGAATCTCGTTGTAATGAAACAGACTAGCATACCTAATTTATTTGAGTCTTCAGGATCTACATCAAGCAAAGCATTAAACACATCTAAAGAAAGCATCACAAGCTTAAATGAATTCAATCAACATTTGGCTAGACAAGTGAAATCATTACAAATTAGTCAAGAGACGCAGATGGTAAGAATGATAGAGATTATGAATAATGCTAGAAAATTTGAGCAAGAAAGAACACTAGCTATTGATGATAGAAGGAAGATTATTGAAAAGCTACAAGAGAAAGAGTCAGAAATACAAAGACTTATAGAACATCATCGTGAGATCACCAATCAGATTATTCTTATGAGTCAGGAGGAAAATTGAATGAACATAGAATTGAATAGAAAGTTGGAAGCTATTGGTGAGCTAAGAGAAGAAAATGAAAGATTAAAGCATGAAGTGAGAATTTAGCAACAACATAATGACATGATCAAAAGAAATGAATAAAGCACCAAAAGGATGGATGATTTTCTAGATGGACAAAGGAGATTCAACAACAATACCATACTAGGGTATACCGAGAATGGAGAATCTCCATACCAAGTTGATCCAAAGAATGTCTACACAAATCCAAAACCAAGAAAGCAGTCATACAATCATAGTGGAAAACTAGGCCATCCATTAAATGTTTGCGGGAGAAAAATAAAAGGTATTCCTAAATCCACACCTTCATTCATAGGAAATTATTATAAATGTAACAAGAAAGGACATAAAGCATATGAATGTAAATTTGAGGTGAAACAACCAAAGAAGGAAACCTACATGGACAAATACTATCCTACTTGCAAAATGCATGGGCACACATCTTTTGAATGTAGGAAGAAGAAAAGGCAAGCATGGAAGCCTAAAGAAAATGAAACTGCCTATCAACCGAAAAGAGTCGGTAACTCATATGTTTGGGATTACAACACATGGGCAAACTACACAGCATGTGGAATATTTGGACACATAGATACAAACTGCATGATAAAATGGATGAGAAAGTCTAGGAGCTAGACTAACCCCAGAATGGAATGTTTACACTATCATAAAATTGGTCATCTAATCAAGGAATTTAGAGACCAGCACCTTTGACAATGGAAACACCATTGAAGACATCAAGAAGATGAGAAACAAAATGTGGAGGAAAGCTAAAAACATGGATGAAGCTAGACCAAGAAATACAAATGGTGACACCTTATCCAATGGATCTGGTGACATCACCACCCCCACCTAAGATGAAAAAGTAAGTATGGAACTGCACAAAACTAAGTTATAATTTGCATCAGTTCCATTATACATAGTTAAAATACCAAACTAGCATGATTAAAGATGCACTATGGTATTACTTGTTATGATTATGTGAATTCAATCTTTTCGGTTAATGCATACTTAAAAGCATCTATGAACATGCAAAAGCTAAGTTTTCAAAGCATATCGAGAATCATCGGTGTACATGTGAAAACCAAGTTAATCAATGTAACCTGAGACTCGTCGGTAATCAAGTAAAAAGCATTGTTGTCTTTGCCATATTCTAATATCCATCAGTAAACATGTGAAAAGTTGAGTGATTTGACACATGCCTCAAGCATCAAGTTTTCATTGAAAACAAAAGTTGGCATGTAACCCAAAAAACTCCCTCTTCAACACTTGACAAGTGGTTGAAGAATTAAATGTGCTACTAAGGGCACCATCTATAAATAGGGTGACAAAAGAGCTCATTATTCACCAACAATTTAGAGAGAAGAAGAAAAGTAGAGCAGAGCGAAAACCAAAGCGACCAAATTGTAGAGCATCCCCAAGAAGATTCATGACATTCATATTTTGAACAACAGCAACTACGTAAGGTTGAGTAAGTAACAAAGATCACCAAGTTCACTATTTCATTTTATGAAAAAACCCTAAATTTTCAAGAAATGATGGCAACCACGTCTTGCACTTCCAAGTTGAAAAATGCCAAGGATAAGAAGGTTAACCTCATCAAGAACACTACACGTGAGGAACCTCATAATAAGTTTTGTCTAGAGGTTGCTTCTCAACCTGAAAATGCTGGAGCTTTTTCAGCAATACCACCTAGGGTTTTACTGATCGAGGATGTTCAATCCTACATTCACTGTAAGATTGCTGAAATTGGAGACCTAGAAGTTAAGCAAGCTTACAAGAAGCTATGCACAGATAGGAACATCAAAGAAGAGCACAAAAGTAGTGAAAGGGTTGATAAATGCCCTAATGTTCCTAAGAGAGTTCAAGACCGAATGGATTTGGGTATACCTGAGCAGAGTGCACGACTGAAAGATGTGGTTAGATGAGCCAAAACTGATCACAAGATATGTGATACACACTATGACTGGTTATCCTATAACCAAGAAGCCCAAGGCACTTAAACACCCTCCTCATTCCGACATTAAGAAGATGACAAATGCAGTATGGGATAAAAGAGGATTAAAGCTTAACACCATCAAAGATACAGAACTAAAATTCGGTGCGTGTGTGCTAGGATACAAGTTCTACTAGGCCAGCAGGTTAAACATCTCATGTGGAGTAGCTGACACTGCCCATAAGATAGTAAAGAAGGATCTACAATTGGACTTATCTGAGCTTCTAATGAAGCAATTGGAGGAGAACATGAGGACAACCAAGACTGTAAATTCTAACTCATGTAAGTTTGGTTCACTTTTAATGTGCATATTTGTCTATTTTCAAGAATCCTTCCCATCCATAGGAAATGTCAACTGGGATACTTCCCGACCAGTGACCATACAAATCAGTGAATACATCAAGTCACTAGGTGATAACTTTGTATCATTTATGGATGAATACTTTACTGGTTTTAAGTAAAGAATGTAGAAAAGAATGAGGATTCCAAAGCAATTAGTAGAAAAGTATAAAACTAATATATGTTTTATGGTGGACACCGATTACACCTATATCAAACTAGTTGTACCAAGGATAGCATGGTTAGCACCTCTTGACTATGAGGTCAACATAGATCAAGCAACCAATGCTATTGAAGAATTGATTAATGAACCATTAGACTAGTAACAACCTAGGTTTGGAACAAATGAAGAAGCCAAGGAAAGAATTAAAACAAGATTAGTTGTGAAAAAGATTGACAAGAAGGACAAAATGGTCAAGACACTAAAGAAAAAGTTTTTAGTAAATGATGAGGAGACTGAACAAAAGGAAAACACCAAGGGACAGTCACCCATTGGTGAAGAAGAAGAATTGAGTGACTCAAAATCCACAGAGTTCAATGCACCACCACCACCACCAAAGAAACCTAGAACTATGGTTGCATAGAGGACTAGAAATCAAACAACAAATAATGCAAGTCCTTCACCAGTCAAGAAAGGACAAGTAAGGACATATAAAAGAAGCCTCAAATAGGGAAAAAGACCCCAACAAAAAGAAGAAAGTTCCTCAAAATTAAGGAAGACATAGAGGAAACTAAACAAGATGAACAACCTGTTAATAATAAGTTCCCTACCACCATTGATGAGGTATGTACATCAATTATTAAGTCAGGTTCAATAACTGACCCCAAGATTAGAAAATGGCTAACTCTGGACCTCGAGGACCAGGATAAGTTAGAAGAGGCAATCATTACAACAATGTGTGTATTCAAATATGTTCCAATACAATTTTAAGATAAGATGCCACAAGAACTTATGAATAAATTATCGACAAGGTCGACATATGCACTAAAGGAAGAGAAACAAATAAGGGAAAGAGCCCTAGTTTTAGTCATGCCACCTAAATCTAAGATGGAAGAGATTGAAGAAATGATGAAGAAACATTCCAACAGGTTCTCACCAAAATTAACAGCCTACAAAGTGCTACAGGGACATCTAATTAAGCTTGATAGAAAAAGTGAGGATGAATGGAGAAAGATACTTGATGTACCAAAAAGGGATTCAAGCCCCAAGACATAATTAGATCTTACCAACAAGCCACACAATGTTGAAGATTAGGCTAAACTGAGCCTAGATCACATTACTCTAACTGATGGTGAGGATGTTAATAAAGAAGCATTGAACACAAAAGCCAACAAGGATATGGACACTACAGATGAAACATAGCCCTATAATACTATCATTGATATTACCAAATGAGATCCTATAGATGAGGTATAAAAAGATGAAGATGTCATTGTTGTCCCATGCCAAACCCACGAATAGGACACAACTATAGATGTTGCATAGGTGAAAATACCAGGCCAAATGCCATTGTTAATACAAGATATTAACATAATCTCACAAAAGGAAAACTCATCTAAGCCCGATGCAAGCATACCCAAGGATAAGGGTAGTGATGAACAGAAAGATACAACTGACAAATATAATGTAGTAGATGGAGAACCAAAATAAATAGATGGAGAGAACAAAGACAAAGGTGAAGAAGAGAAGAAAGATGTGTTGGATATTTGCTTCAGTGCAAATAATTGATTGTATGTTTGTCATTGATGACAACATATAATATACATCAGTGTTCTATATGAAATTATCAGTACAGATGTTCTGGAGCTATGCGTGTTCATTTCCATGGTTTATAGATGTTCTAGATGCTATGTGCATTCACACCGAGTCAGATATGAAGTTTCAGTTGAGTTATGTTAATCAGTTATGACAGTTATAGAGATTGAAGACTATCTGTGAAGAGCCGACGTAATTACATTATTTCTTGAGTTGCGCCTATCTTTGGGATATGCATGTTTGTATTCATGTTTAGTTATGAGTTAAATATAATTATCTAAAGGCACCAAATATTTTCTGTCAAAATCATGAAGTTGGATTTAATTTGGTGGAGCCGACTTTGTGAAGCGTCGCGTCTATTCAGTATGAGTTGTGTGTTTCTAATCAGGTTGCATGGATGATGTAGCCAACTAAAGAAGTATTGAAGGGACTCCTAGAGTCGACAAAGATCACATCCTTTATAGAAGATACTTATAGTAGTTCATTTTATGTACGCCAAGTGTGAATGAGAAGAATAAAGACAGAAAAAGTGCAGGAAAAAATGTCTGTTGTTTTGGGATAGTAGAGACATTTCATTCATCAAGAAAATATCTATGTGAAGAAGAAGAGGAATTATACAAAACACTGGAACTAATCAAGATAGAAGGTCTACTCAAACAATTCATCTATCAGATATAGTGTATATCTGTTCTACTAAAGGTTGTAGCCTTCATCATTTTAGTAGTGAGCTTTTGGACAGTGAGTCCTCACCCCTAACAGGGTTACTTGTAAAAGACTCCTAATAGGGTCCGACCTTTAACCAGGTCTTTGTACTTATTGCATTGTAAAAAACAACTCCTAACAGGGTTGCAAGATCTCTTAACAGGGATAATTATACTCAAGTACAATTCTTTGTGGGTGCTAATTCCCACCGGGGTTTTTACCTATTTGGTTTCCCCGTAACCAAAATTTTTGTGTTCTCTATTGTGTTATCTAAATGTGTATTCACTTTATGTTAATTGATATCTAAGAAAAGAAAAGAATTAAAGTAGATGATAATTGATTGACCCCCCCTCTCATTTATCCTTTGGGACTATTCTAACAATTGGTATCAGAGCAAAGTGCCTTGAAGAGAAAGCCTAATAGCTTAAGGTAGACCAGATGGCATACTTCAAGAAAGAGAGTCCTAAGTTAGATGGAGAAAACTATCTTGATTGGAAGAACAAAATGATAACACATCTTTAGTGCGTTGGAATTGAGATCTATGAGATTGTCACTCAAGAAATTGAAGTTCCCACCTTGAAAGACCTTGTAGAAGAAGACCCTACCGTCAAACAAAAGGAAGTGTTCACTCATAATGCAATCGCCAAAGAATCCCTAATCAGTGCCATATCTGACAGTGAATTTTCTGAGATCAAGAAGGCAGATAAAGCATACTTTATTTGAAAATACTTAGAAGATATGTTTGAAGGAGACATCCAAGTGAAAAATGCACACAGAAAGACATGGAAGAAAAAGTACAAAAACTTAGATATGTTACCTAAAGAAAACATCAGAGCCTACAATCAAAGAATTAATGAAGCAGTTTCAGGTATCAGGAACAATGGTGGAGAAATTTTAGAGGATGATATAATGGAAAAACTAATGATGACACTAACAGCAGACTATGAGAGTAAGATAAATATCTTAGATGAGACTATGAAATTTTCAAAAGACTTCAAGAGAGAGACTTTGATCATCAAAATATCTGCATTTGAGATATCAAGATTGAAGACAGAACCCAAAAGTGAGACAACTTTCAAAGCCTCAGTCCACAGCAAGAAATCCATAAGCAACTCTAGTAATAATGAAGAAGTGGATACAGAACTAGAAGAAATCATTGCTATGATTTCCAAGAAAGAAAGGAAAGGGAAAGGGAAATATGAAGGATAGCTACCATTCAAATGTTTTTCATGCAACAAAGTTGGTCACTTTGCATCCAAGTGTCCTACAAGAGTCAAGAAGTTCAGATCAGATTACAAGCCCAAGTACACTAAGGAATGTTATCATGTTGAAGATGATGTAACTGATGATGATTCAGGAGAAGATGAAATTGGTTTCGTTGCCATTAAAGACATTGAAAAGATTCTTGAAGAAATGGACAAAGAAGATGAAGAAAAAGAACAAGAATTAGCATTAGTTTCAAAAGCTAACATCAGAACTGACTGGATCATTGACAATGGATGTTCACACCACATGACAGGAGATAAAGACAGATTTGTACATTTAGACAGATAAAAAGGTGGCATGGTTAGATTTGGAGATAACACTCACAAGCCTATCATAGGCGGAGGTTCTATCACCTTAGATGGAAAGAATAAAATAGATGATGTTCTTTATGTTGATGGTTTACATCATAACTTACTAAGTGTTGGACAGTTGCTTGATAAAGGATATCAGTTGGAATTCAAAAACAA
>MU228091.1:755746-811325 GCA_018584345.1 Thuja plicata | reverse complement strand
TTAAAATCCATGTGTTATGTGTGTATGGTTTATTACTTTACTATTTTACATTTCACATATGCATTTCTGGATTGATTGGTATACTCTACATATTTACTGAGTATTGGTAAATAGTTTTACTGCTTATCGGTTATCAAGGAGAATAAAGACAGACAAGGTAAACTGACAGATAGTTAAACCATTATTTCATGGCATGCATCTTGTAGGGACTTAATAATCTGAGGTGTATTGATTGGTGGTTAAAGTTTAAAGGATAATTTTTGAAGCCACTAATTCACCCCCCCCCCAACCCCCTTCTCAGTTATTACTAACACTCCTAATAGGGTAGATCATCAGAAGTGCAGATAGTGTATCTTTGTGGGTTTCATCCCCACCACAATTTTTACCTTCTAATAGGGGTTTTCTACGTTACCAAATTTTGTCTCATGTGTCTATACATTTCATGAATGTTTCTATGAATGTTTTTCATGCTAATTAGTTTATGAATTGATATTACATACACAAAGATAGAATAGAAAATGGTTGGTAATACAATGTATTGATTACAAAAGGATAAAGGTTAATTGATAAAAATTTTAAGGGTACTAATCCACCCCTTCCCTCTCAGTACACCATTCCATTATTTCCAAAAATATTTATCAATAGTTCCACCTGATACATGAATAGCATTCACAACCTCCTTGATTTGGTTGATGTACTATGTTATGTTTTCTCCTTCTTTCATTCTTGTATCATCAAATTTTCCTTAAAGACTTTTAGCTTTAACTCTCATTACATTTGCATCTCCTCCATAAACTAGTGTAATCTTGTCACATATCTTCTTGGCTGTAGTACATGACTTTATGTCCTCAAATTCAGCATTGGTTAGTGAAGATGAAAGTTCAACCATCAGAGTATTGTGTTCATGTTTCTCTCTCATCTGCTTAATAGTCAAAGGTCTAGTAGGTAGGATGAATTTAGTATCCAGGTATATTGCTATGTCATCTCCAATCCCTGATAGGTATAGTCTCATTCTTCTCTTCCATGTTGAGAAGTTCTCCTTGTTCAGCTTTGGTGTGTCTCTCTTATACATCTTGTGATCTTTAGCTTAAGTCCTTGGAAATTTTCCTTCTAAGCACCATATGCTTTGATACCAATTGTTAGATAACTAAGAGGGGGGGTGAATCAGTTAGTCCAATTATCCTTCAGTCCCAAATTATCCTAGATGTATATAACAACAATTTCAAACATATAAATCAACTCAGTGAAATAAATTGTGATCTTCAAACTTATCAACTACTCAGTTGTCGAATAGCAGTAAATCAATACTGTGATTGCCTATCAATGTATATAAAGTAATGTGTAAAGAAAAAATACAATCCACAACAATCACACACATTAACATGTAGATTTTTAACATGGAAATCCTGCTAAGGGAAAAAACCACCTGAGACCGGTAACCCAAAATATTTCACTCTTCTGAAGTGAGCTTAGTTAACAGCCAACTCTGTTAAAGGTTATAATGCACACTGCTAAATGTGACCTGGTTAGAGGATTTATCACTAAAAGTTATCTCTTGACCAATTATTCACTATGGGGTCAACAAGAAAACAATCAACATTCATTTGAATGTCATAATAAAGACTTTCACATCCTACTCGGTTAAGAGATTTATCTGTAACAATGGTTAAACTGATACAGTAGTGATCTGATTCAAATACAACTCTATTTTGTAGATTTTCAGATCTATGCTAAGTACATAATACCTCTAATCAATTTTTTCACTTTAGTTCGTCTGATTCTTCATATTTTTTTCTACTTGATAAATTCTCTTTCCTCTGTCACTCGGTGTTGTCTGTAGAAATGCTTGGTTCTATCTTTAATTAGTTTGATCATTCATACATGAAATTTTCACGTATACACATCACATATGATTCACAATGAATCTCTTGTCTCTTATATATGTTAGAATAACTGAGAGGAGGGGGGTGAATCAATTTCCTTAAAAATAATTCCAAAAGATCTAACCAAAAACTTAAATCTCAAATATAATACCCTCTAGTTATATTTCAGTCCATCAAGATTTATGCTATAAATAATTCTAACAAATATAAACTGCTCAGTAAGATATATTGTTTATCTTTTCTAGACTTTACCAAATAATAGTAAATAAACTTAGTGTTAACCAACCAATCCAGTTTCAATAATGTGTAAAGAAAAATATCAATGCAATGAAACATATACACATTTGACACATAGATTTTAACATGGAAACCCAAAATGGGAAAAACCACCTGGGACCGGTAACCCAAAATATTTTCACTCTTTTGAAGTAAGCTCGGTGAAGAGCCAATCCTGTTAAAGGTTACAATACACACTGTTAAGTGCAACCTTGTTAGAGGATTTAAAACCAACCGTTTGTCTTTTGACCTAGCACTCACTATGCTACCAAAAAGAAAACCCTTTGATACTCTTGAGTATCTCAATACAATAAGGATTGTTAAATCCCACTCGGTTAAGAGATTTTTTGAATCAATGGTTAAACTGATACAGTAAATGATCTGTTCAAAATACAACTTTGATTTGCAAATATTCAGATCTATTGTTAGTCCAATAATACCTCTCTGATCAATGTATACTTCATTTCCTTTTCTCCCTTTCTTTATTAGCTTGGTGAATGCTTTGTCCTCTATTGCTCGGTGTCTACAGAATTTCTTGGCTCTATTCTTCAACCTGTATGATTAGATCTGCATGAAGAATTATATCTTCACACAAAATATACTCAGCATTCCTCTCTTGATAATGAATTCCTTTTCTCCTTATATAGACATGATTATCCGCTCAATCTCCTTGTATTTATCATAGATATATTTTTGATTAGTAAATCCCATGCTTTGTGTTATCCCGTAAAGATTTGATTTATTTTTATTCCATAAATCTCTCCATGATAAATATGAATAAAACATGCTTTAAATATCCTTCCATGTTTTAGTTTAACTGATCGTTGATAATAAAGAAATCAATTAGTCAATCCCTAAATATAGCTCTGCCAGCTAAGTAGTTTTGTTGTTCTTTAAATTTAGTTTTGTTCGGTCATCATATTCAATTGTGCTCGGTCATCAACTCCAGTTTACTATGGTGGTCGGTATATACTTGCTCAGTATACACTTTCTCAGTATACACTTTCTCAATAACACTTGGCTAGGGTTCACTATCCATCAGTGTTCACTATCACTCGGTGTATACAGACTTTTTATGTTTTACCGACCACATAAACTTTGTCTCTTAAGATCTTCAAGGTTATGATATTATGTGTATGAATGATAAAACCATTTCAAGTTTTCATTAATGAAAATGCAATACATTAACTAATTTAATGTCTTGCATTTACTTTTGCAGCTCGATGATCATCATTTTATCATCTTCAAACATTCAATAAGTTATATTTCATCAATCTCTCCCTTTGGCATTCATGGCAACACAATATGAAATATGCAGTATAAAACATGTCATAACATACCAAAATTTATTGTTCTATAACCAATTCAAATATCTCAATCTCGGAAAGCTCTTCTAGCTTAGATTTGATTTTGCTATGTGCTCTCCCTTTCTTCATTCCCTTCAATGGATAGGTGTAGCAATTTTGTCTTCTAATTTTGTCTCTCCCTTTCTTGTAGAATCTCTTCTCCCTTTTCTGGATAGATATGTAGTGTTAAATCTCTCCAATTCTCTCCCTTTGATGGATGGTTATTTCATTGAATATTTATCTCAATTTCATTTAATCTATCTCTCCCTTTGGATGTTCTTCTCCCTTATGGATATTTTGATATTTTATTGAATATCTCTCTCCCTTTGACAACAATGCCAAAAAAAATACAGCTCTTGAATAGCCATCAATATCTTTGGTGTGTGGTTTAGATAAGTACCTTCAGTGTACTAATATGTCATTGCATTCCACATCTTAGCTTTCCTCAACATGATTAATCTTCTGATAATGTGTAGGCTGATGCAACCTCCTAGTCACCTTAGTGATTAGTAGACAAGGGATGAACCCCTAGTCTATTCCTCACGTATTCACATCTGAACAATTTATTCAACATGATGGTACCTTTTCCTTCAATTGGGCAAGGTGAGTCATTACCCATCCTAACTGATCCACCATTATAATATTCAAAAGTTTCAAAATTTTATTTATCTCCAGTCATATAATGAGTACAACCACTATCAATAATATAGACATCATTTTCGCTAAATTTAGATATAAGTGTTGTTTCAACATATTGTTCTTCATCTTCTGAATCATCCTTTATAGCAGCAAATACTACCTCAATATCTTCATCAGAATCAATATCAAAATTTTCATCTTTTTTTTCAACTAGGTAACAAGTCTTCTTATCTTTGTCCTTGTAATCTTGGTTATCTCTTCTATCAGAGTGTCAGTTTCTTTTGTAATCTCGGTCATCACTTCTATCATTGTCTCTTTCATCCTTTCTCTTGCTAGGGCATCTAGCAGCAAAATGTCCAATTTCTTTGCAATTAAAATAGACCAATGATAATTTACCTTTGTATCCTCCTTTACCTCTATGTAATCTCCTAGCCATTAGTGCTTCAATCTCATCAAGGTCTTGTTCATCACTATCATTGTCACTATCATTTCCCATAGTGTGTTTGTTACTAGATTTGCTTATTTTCAGAAAAGATTTGAATGCAGACTCAATAGTAGGTAAGACACTATTTTCATAGTTTTTCATCTCAAATGAAATAAGTCTACCAATCAAACTATCAAAAGTAACATTGTTACTAGTAACTGCTCTCATTTCTTGAATTGCAGATACTCTAATAGCATAAACATGAAGTAAGGTTCTCAAAATTTTACTTACAATTATTTCTTCATCAGGTACTCCTCCTACTCCATAGATAACATTAACAACTTCTTTGATTCTGTCACTGTACCAAGTGATGTTCTCTCCTTCTTTCATTCTTAGGTCATCAAACTTTCTTCTTAGGCTTTCATCTTTTTCTCTCAGCACATTAGCATCTCCTCCAAGTACTAACTTGAGTTTGTCCCACATTTTCTTTGCAGATGTGCATGATTTCACATCTTCAAATTCAACATCGATTAGTGAAGAAGCAAGTTCTATCATCATAGAATTGTGTTCATATTTTTCTCTCAATTGATCAAAAGTTAGAGTCTAGTAGGTGTACCACATTCAGTATCCAAGTGTTTTGTAACATCATTTCCAATACCAGATAGATGAAGTCTTATCCTTCTTTTCCATGATGCAAAGTTGTCCTTGTTAAACTTAGGCACATCCCTTTTACTCATCTTGTGATCTTTAGCTTAAGTCCCTTTAAACTTTTATTCCAAGCACCAAAGCTCTGATACTAATTGTTATAATAACTGAGAGGGGGGGGAATGAGTGGCCTTAAAAATAAGTCCAAAAGATCCAACCAAAAACTTATATCTCAAATATAATACCTTCCAGTTATCTTTCAGTCCATCAAGATGCATGCCATAAATAATTCTAACAAATATAAACTGCTCAGTAAGATATATTGTTTATCTTTTCTAGAATTTACCGAATAGCAGTAAATAAACTTAGTCTTAATCGACCAATCCAGTTTCAATAATGTGTAAAGAAAAATATCAATGCAATGAAACATATACACATTTGATACATAGATTTTAACATGGAAAACCCAATATGGGAAAAACCACCTGGGACCGGTAACCCAAAATATTTTCACTCTTCTGAAGTGAGCTCGATGAAGAGCCAACCCTGTTAAAGGTTACAATACACATTGTTTTTTATTAAGGTAACAACAAGTTTTGAAGGGACCCCAAAACCCTTTAAATAATAGCAGAAAGATAAATAGGAAACAAAAAGAAAAACAATGAGCTATTAAGCATGATAGCACACTGAGAAAGGGCTAAAACCCAGATAGAGCTTTAGAGATCAGAATAAAGAAAAAAAGCACAAAAAGAAGCAAAAAACTCCCAACAGACGAAGATCAAAAAACTTCCAGCACCCAACAACTTCCAGCCAAACAACTAAACATTTTCCATCTGGTCTTCTAGCATCTGAACTTCAACCATCTGAAGTTCCAAGCACTGGATCGAATCCCTCAGCTTGGTAATATCTTTGGCTTGGATGTCGATCTTCCTTTTTGTGCTTGAGCATGTCCTAGTTCTAGGACCCAAAATATGAATTTCTTGGGGGTCTTCATTCTCAATCTTAACCTTGTCATTGTAGTTACTCTCGAGAAGATTATACAGAGAATTCAAATGATCCACAGAGTTTTTCATGCCAATTTTGTTAATGTTAGCAAGTTTTTTCAGAAGTTATTTATTGTTGTTTATCTTATCAGTAATATTTTTAAGCCTTTTATCTACCAGAATGCTTATCTTTTTATCCATGTTGTTAGCCTTATGAAACACATCATTACCTTGTTGATACATAATTGATTCATTGCACATTTTGTCCACAATATCCTCCAGCAAAGAAATTCTATCTTCCATACTTTTATGGTTAGCTTTCATTTGGTTCATGTCATCCTGAATCCACTTATCCATATTGTAGCTATTCTTCACTTTTTTTCTAGCCATTTGAAGGAAGGTAAGAGAAGCCATCCTTTTAACATTGACCTCCTTCTCATGGAGCTTATAATTAAGGCTTCTATTCTTCTGATCATTCTTCACCTCACCTTTATCACTCAGGGTTTCATGGTTGTGCTCATCAATAACATCTTTAATAGTTTGTTCATCAGGGACAGTGGTCTCCTCTTCATTCATCCCAGAAACATCCATTTTCTCCTCCACATTGTGGGGGATATGACAATCTTGGTTTTGTTCCTCCACCTCAACATTTTTACCATCACTATTCTGAATACGGATATTCTTATCCCCTGACTCCCTGTTAGAATCCCGATTATCTTGATCTTTCTCCTTGTCCACCTCATTATTGGTAGTGATATCCTCGATGTGGGTGTCATTGCTATTGTCAATTTCAACCGTGTTCTCTATCTTTTGGTCTTCCTCTTTCTAGCCTTTACCCTCCAGCAGCTCAACTTTACTATTTTTAGTATTATCATTTTTGTCTGGGTTTATCATGAAACCCTCATCCTCTGAAGAGACAACATCCTCATCATCATATGTCTTCATGCCCTCAATATCATCATAGATAGATAAGGAGATATCAAGCTCAACAGGGCTATTACTGCTTTTTTTAGCTTTTGGCTTACTAGGGCTCTTACCAGTGGGCATATTCAAGCTCTTCCTTTTAACATTCTCAATTCTCTTGGGGATAGGGTCAAGGATATGATCTTTAATATAATTTTTTATCTTAAACATAAGAACTTCATGTAGAACAGGGGAATACTTTGCCCTATGATCAATTATGCTCTGGTTGAGCAAACTTAAAAGATAGAAGGGAAAACAAACCCTAGTGTCATGACAAAAGTGATTTTCCAAGACAAAGTGATACTTGTATACCTTAGAGAATCTATCATCCAGGGTAAAATATTCCATGATTTCCCTTATCACAAATGCCCAAATGCGTTTAATGTTAGACAAGTTGACATAGTCCAAATTATTTTTCACTAGCATTGCCCTTTCCTCGTCTGCTTTGGGGTTTACAATACACAATGTTAAGTGCAACCTTGTTAGAGGATTTAAAACCAAAAATTTGTCTTTTGACCTAGCACTCATTATAATGTCAATAAGAAAACCTTTTGATACTCTTGAGTATCTCAATACAATAAGGAGTGTTAAATCCCACTCGGTTAAGATATTTTATGAATCAATGGTTAAAATGATACAGTAAACGATCTATTCAAAATAAAAATTTGATTTGAAAATATTCAGATCTATTTTTAGTCCAATAATACCTCTTTTATCAATGTATACTTCTTTTCCTTTGCTCCCTTTCTTTATTTTTCTCGGTGAATACTCTGTCCTCTATTGCTTGGTGTCTGCAGAATTTCTTGGCTCTATTCTTCAATATGTATGAACAAATCTGCATAAATAAGTCTATCTTCACACAAAATATACTCAACATTCCTCTCTTTATAATGAATTCCTTGTCTCCTTATATAAACATGATTAGCCGCTCAATCTCCTTATTTTCTATCGTAGATCTCTTTTTGATCCGTAAATCTCGCCATGCTTTGTGTTATCTTGTAAAGATAGGCTTTATTTTTAATCCGTAAATCTCTCCATGATAACTATGAATAAAATGTGCTTTAAATCTCCTTCCATGCTTTCGTTTAACTGATCATTGATAATAAAGAAATCAATCAGTCAATCGCTAAATATAGCTCTTCTAGCTAAGTAGTTTTGCCATTCTTTAACTTTAGTTATGTTCGGTCATCATCTTCAGTTGTGCTTGATCATCAACTCTAGTTTACTGTGGTGCTCGATATACACTTGCTCAGTATACACTTTCTTGGTAACACTTGCTTGGTAACACTTGCTCAAGGTTCACTGTCACTCGGTGTATATAGATTTTTTATGTTTTACCGACCACATAAACTTTGTCTCTTTAGATCTTCAAGTTTATGATATTATGTGTATGAACAATCAAACCATATCAAGTTGTCATCAATGACAATACAATACATTAACTGATTTAATGTCTTGCATTTACTTTTGCAGCTCGGTGATCATCATTTTATCATCTTCAAACATTCAATCAGTTATAGCTCATCAATATATACATCATAACTCATTTAATTTCCATCCTTTATATTTTTCTGCTTAATCTCCATCGTTGATTTTTCTGCTTAAACCATCCTTGACAGTTGTGTTAAAAACACATTTCAATCTTCTCCGTCTGATCATCCTTGAATTTTCATAGTCATTTGATCTTCATAACTAACCTTATCATTTACCTTGGAATCATCAATTTTCCAGCTCATCATTTTAGTCATCCTCGTTTTGATTTATTGCTTGATCAATACCATGATGTGCCATCGATCCCTAGCTCAGTTAACATTGTGCTTGATATACACTATATTTACTTGGTGTTCGCTATTACTTGGTGTATACAGAACTCTTCAATTACTGACCACATAAACTTTGTTTGTTCCAAATCTTTAATCCATAATAGATGTTTGTTACCATAATCATAATCAAATAAGTTGACATCGATGACAATACATTAACTAATCAACATTTATCATCACACCTGTAACTCGGTTGATCATCAACAAAATGACTTCAAACATACAATTAGTTGTAGCTCATCAACAACAAGTAATATCCTTTATTTTATGCATTCACATAAAACATGTACTGTGTAGTCACTCATGTTCCTCCTATGCAACTAATCACTAGTTGTTTCCTATGTGTAAAAAATGCTATGTACTTAAGCGTGCATCTCAAGAAATGAAATTTATGTTATGAGCACAATGATGCAATCACAAAGATCCATTTAAGAAATTAGGTTTACATTTAAAACTTTTATATTGTTTGAAGATAATAATGATACATGTGAGTTGAACTTTATTGGGCCATATTTGAGTGACACCTAAATTCACCCTTGTATGTGTAGGGTTAATGTTGGTGCCTTGGTCTCACCATAAAATGAGATTAAGGGTCAATTATATGAATATTCTTAACCATATCAATATGAATATAGACTTCAAAGATGACGGCCCGGTCTCTGTATCCCCATCCCCTTTCGGACTATATTTAGATGTAATATGGTCATTCAACTATTCATGAACTTTGTTTCGAGATGGCATGTCCTTCTATTAGCTATATCCCTCATATCCCATGTCTACTAGTGATTATGATTTTAACATTAAGACAAAGCATTTATGCTAGTTAAGAAAAAGGTGAAATACAATGAAAAAATTAAGCTTGAGAGAGAGGAGAGCAAATAGATTAAGATAATCATACTAGCAACAATTTCCAAGATTGAGGTGGTCAAATGAGAATAAACCATACTAACAAATAGTAACTATTGTATGAAAGGAAAATAAAGCTATCAAATGTCTTGCCAAATCTTTCTTTGACTAACTAGTTGGATAAATTAAAATTTAAGAAGCAATGAATCACTTAGCTCTCAAACTAGTTTAAGTGAAAATAGAAATAACACCCTATAATTAGTTGAGGATGAACTATAAAGCGATGAACTCTAGAAACAGATTTTTAATTTCTCACATTTTTTTTACAATGATACTATTGGAGCCTCTCATATTAATTTAAGTTAAAATGGGATAAATACCTTAATATTATTTGAAGACTAACTATAATATAATGAACTCTAACCCCATATCACAATGTCGTTGCTTATGCACAATTGCTTCTTAAATTTAAGCAGTGAGAATGTTCCCATGAAACTTCTAAATTGGGAGAAAAGGATAAATTAGAATATTTTCCTATTCTAGTGAAACAACAATTGCTTAAAATCTCAAAATAAGCTTTGAAAAACGGGGGGTTGAAAATAAGTAGCAATTGCTTATTGAAAAAATGGCAAATGTCTTCACCATTTGTTTTCCTCTTCTTTTTCTTTGCCGAAATTTCTCTTCCAAATTTTATTTGCAACAAATATTATTCAAACTTTCATTTGAAAATTTCTTTTAAAAGTAGTGCTTAAAAATAAGCAACAAAGTTTGCTTCCATGGGGCCACTAGCTCCACAAATTACTACTAAAGCAACAATTGCTAGCCAAAATAAGCTTAGTAACTACATGGGGACCTGCCCTAAAACAACTTTTTTGAACTTGTTACGTTGAAGGCGTTCTTATTTGGAATGGATGACCTCTTCTTTCAAATCAACGATTAAAAAAACTATATAAAGATGGAAGACAATTGGATACATTTCGTCCATTGGATTTTACTGCTTTCATTGTCGTCATCTTGTCAATTGTATTTTTCTTTTTTCATTCACTCTTTAATGCAACTCAATGTTTACACATGTACGAGTTTGATACATCATCGTATAGAATAGAGCTTCACAAACTATCCATCACAACTGTTCTAACCAATCTATTTTTTACATATTTTGTAACCTTATTGGTGGGCATAACAACTGGCTCAATGATTCTCATGCATTTTATATGCTTTTAGAGCATTTGCAAATGTTTCTCATCAAAATATTGCTTCTATTTTGTTGTTTTGAGAGTAAAGAAGGCATTGAAATGTTGTAGAGTGGAGATATTGGGAGCTAAAAGGTGTATGGGAATGATTTTAGATGAGAAGCTTCTATAATGTTTCTAACAACTATTAAAGTGTTGAACAACCAACAAAAAAATGAGTGCAAAATTTTGTTTCGAGACTTTGTGTCTTTTTGAACTATTGTGAATTAGACACTTCTACAATAGTCAAGCCTTTGGGGTGATTTTAGAACTATAAGAGATTTTAAGAAAATCAAGAATTAGTATGGGAAAAATGAATTTTGAAGATTTTAAAATAAAGGAAAAACTTTAAAATATTTTGATGATTTTTAGAAAGATTTTTAAAATTTAAGCAATATTTTGGTTTTCAACATTCAATTTTTTTAAAAGCCTTAATAATTTCAAAATGTTGACGAGCTCCTCACGATTTAGAGAATTCCCAATGAGCAAATTTTTTAGAGGGGAAAGTCATTGGTGATTATAGGCGGCACAAAATAACTTTAAGTCTGCACAAAGGTCACATAGGTACGATCAATAGTGGTAGATGACGTTGTAGAGTGAAAAATATTAAAATTTAGGTTTTCAAAACCTAATTCGTTGCCTTTTAAGTGGCCTCTCAAGCTAAATAGAGAGAAGCAACCAATATTTGACATTTGCAAAGATGACAAAGGAGTGCATATGTAAGTTTTGTAACCATGCCTTTCTGACTCAAACCCTACAAAATTCATTATTAAAAGAATAGGAAGGGGCTGACAGAGTTTTTTTTTTTGAAAGAGTGGTAAATTCTTTGACTCGTACTATGAACCAGCGAGGCCAAAAATGGGGGACCTCATCCCCAGTGGGATTTGAACCTTGATGGTGAGAACAACAACACAACAACTTAAACATCACACCATGCCACTGTTAGCAACATTTTTTTTTACTTAGATGAAAGCAAGGGGTTTCTTATTGTTCTCTTTAACACTTGTGATGAAAGAGACATTGTATTTAAAGATAAATCATGGGTTTTCAAGGATTTGTTTTAAGTATGAATGTCTGGCTGCCAAATTTAAATAGTGAACTACTTGATAATAGATTTGTTCCTTTTGGTTTCAAATGAAAACTCTCCCTCTGGAATATAGATAAATTCACTTAATAGAGATCATGGCCAAAAATATAGGTATCTTCCTTAAGCATGACTTTGTTAGTAATAACTGAGAGGGGGGGTGAATCAGTGGCTTCAAAATTTAATCCTTAAATCAACCCTTTAAACTTATAACCACAAATTATATCTCAAGTTATCTTCTGTCCTACAAGATGAATGCCTTGAATAACTTATATCAATTTAATACTTGTCAAATTTCTCTGTTAAACCTTTTTTCTATATGTTCACCAATAAGCAGTCATCTATTTACCGAAATACAGTAAATATGCAGAGTAAACCGATAAATCTAGAATTAATTATGTAAGATACAAAACAATAAAGAAATGAATCATACACATATAACACATGGATTTTAATGTGGAAACCCTATTAAGGGAAAAAACCACTAGGACCGGTACCCCAAATTTTCACTCTTCTGAAGTGAGCCTTGTTAGGAGCCAACCCTGTTAAAGGTTACAAACACACTGTTAAGTGTGACCTTGTTAGAGAATTTTATACATAGAGGTTGTCACTTAGTATTGGGCATCTAATGCTGCCATCCTTGAGTCAGCCTCTTTCTTAGACTGTCAATAGGCATCGGGCATATCCAATGCTACTTTCATGAATCAACCTTTTTGGCACTCCTTGAGATGTACCTCAATATATAGAAGATTGTTAAGTCCTGCTCGGTTAAGAGACTTGATGCTTCAATGGTTAAACTGAAACACTATGACCTGTTCATATTGCAACTTAAATTATAGATTTTTAGATCTATTTAAGTACATTACCTCCCTGACCAATGTATCAATTCAATCCTTGTGCTCCAAACTTTCTGCTCTATGATGTTGTGCTCATTGTTCTTCGGTGTCTGCAGAATTCCTTAGCTCTCCCTTCAGCTTGTTTGATTAGGACTACATGAAGTTGTTCTTCATCAGTTTCTCTTCAGCATCCTCTTTTTGTTCACTCCCCTTTATCCCCTTTTTTCAAAATGAATTAAGATCATCTCTTATATAGACACAATATTCATTGTTTCTTGGTTTTTGATTCTTGGCGTGATAAACAATCTAGCCAATTTGATTTAAAGCATAACTTTTGATTTGTCTCGCAAATGTCTTCTTGCCGACTGTACAAATAAGCTTTAAATCAATTACATATCTTCGACTTTATCTGGATGATTAAAACAATGATAAGTATTTGTTAACTCTATCTTTAGCTTCTTGCCAGCTAAGCATTTTGTCATTTTTTGAATTCTTTGTTCTATCAGTTAATACTTCAGTTAGTCATCGGTGATAATTGACTGTTCCATCGGTGTGAATTTAGTTGTCATTGGGATCTCCATCCTTGTCTTTTCTGTCAAGCAACACTGAAATTCTATCCGTCGAGTAACTCTGTGTTTTGCTCGTCGGGCAACACTGTAACTTTGCTCGTTGGTAATTCTGTGTATTTCTTCATCGGGAAACACTGTGACTTTGTTCCTTTTACTCTGACCATCGGGTGCACTTTGTAGGTCTATGCAATCATTTAGTGAATACTTGAATTGTATGCATTACTGATTAGCATAGCCTTGATTCATGAGTTCTTTTAAGTCTTTGGTAGTATCTCCATGACCATACAGATTATATCAAGTTGACATCAATGACAATACAATACATTAACTGATTTAATGCCTTGCATGATCATCAACTTAACATATTCAAAGATTTAATCAGTTACATGTCATCAATCTCTCCCTTTGGAATTGATGGCAACATACTACATTATCATACTATACTATTGCTAATACAATATGAAATATATAGTTTTGTCAAGCTTTCCTAATGTAACTATTACAAATGTCTGGTTTTCGGTAAGCTCAATTAGCTTTAATTTGATTCTTGCAGGCTTTCTATCTACCTTCTATCCCTTCAGTTGATGGATGTAGAATCTTTCTTTCTCTAATTTGATGTGTTCTCCTTCTGTGTCAAACTCTCTCCCTTTGAGTGTTCTCCTTTCTTTTGATGTATTATGTTTCTCTTGTCAGCAACTCTCCCTTTGTATCAGCAACTCTCTCTTTGTAAAATATTTCCATACAATGTCTCTCCCTAAGGATATAATTTCTCCATGTTGGAGTAATGTGATAATGGATAATCTCTCTCCCTTTGACAGCAATGCCAAATACATATCTCACAAATATCCATCATTAATGTTAAGCAATCTTTTCTCTCCATCCATAATATATTCCTTGAATTTCCGTTATCTATTGGTAATACAACAATATGCTCTGGTGCTTGGTGATGATTTATAACTATCTGTAAATAGATGTAGCTTTGAAGTTCAACTCTTTGCTTGTATCAACATGAATGATATTCTAATAATATGTAGGCTGATGCAACCTTCTAGTCAGCTTACTGACCAATAGACAAGGGTTTGACCCATAGTCTCTTTCTTAAGTATTCAAATGCATCCTTGGGCAATGATTTGGTGAAGATATCGGCCAATTGTTCCTTTGATTGCACATACTCAAGTATCACCTCCTTTTCCTAAACTTATTCTCTTAAATAATGATACTTGATGGCAATATGCTTTGTTTTAGCATGCATGACTGGATTTTTGGAAATGTTTTTTGCACTTGTATTATCATAGTAGATAATTATTGGTTCTAGAATTTGCATATGCATACCTTCCAGTAACTGTTTGATCCATGCAATGTTTGAGCAGTTTGCAGTAGCAACAACATATTCTACCTCTGTAGTAGATTGTGAGATGCATCATTTTCTCTTGTTGATCCATGTGACAAGTCTATCACCCATGAAGAATGCTCCTCTAGTTTTTCTCTTCTGGTCATCAATATTTCTAGCCCAATCAGTGTCAGTAAAGACCTGAAGTTCAATTTTTCCTTCTCTTCTATACCATAAGCCATATTCCTTGGTATTCTTCAGATACCTTAGAATTCTTTTCACAGCAGTCATATGTGACTCTCTGGGATTAGCAGAAAATCTAGCAACTATTCCTACTACATGTGTAATATCTGGTCTAGTATGTACAACATACATGGGTTTTCCAATCAGTGATATGTACAAAGTCTGATTTACCTCTGATGACTTGTCCTCCTTTGTCATTTTTCATACAGCTGCCATCGGTATTCCAACTAGTTTGGATTCTTCCATCTTGAATATTTTGAGTACTTCTTTGATGCATTTGGATTGTGTAATGATAATACCTTCTCCTTGTTACATGTTCTGCAGACCAAGAAAGAACTTGATCTCTCCAAATATAGACATCTCAAACTCTTTTCTCATTTCATTTGTAAATGATTTGCATAGCATATCATTGCCTCCAAATATGATGTCATCAACAAATATCTCAGCAATCAAAGTGTTAGCTTCATATCTTCCTTCAAATAAAGATTATTGTTTTCACTAGTTCTTACAAATCCAATACTTATAAGATAGGAATAAAGTCTTTCATACCAGGCTCAGGGTGCTTTTTCAATCCATACAGGGCTTTGTGAAGCCTACATACCATGTCCCTCTTGTATGGATCAACAAACCCTTCTGTTTGTTCAATGTATACCTCTTCTTCAAGTATTCCATTCAAGAATGCAGACTTGACATCCATTTGATATACCTTGAATCCTTTATATGCAGCATAAGCAATTAATATTCTTACTCCTAGCCTAGAAATGGGTGCAAAGGTCTCTCAATAGTCAATTCCTTCTTCTTGTGCATACCCCTTGCATACTAGTCTTGCTTTATTCCTTGTGACTTCTCCATTCTCATTCATCTTATTCCTGAATATCCATTTTCTACCGATGACATTCTTGTGATCTAGTCTTGGTACAAGTGTCCATGTATTATTTTTCTCTATCTCTTCAATCTCCTCATTCATAGCACTAATCCATTCATCATTATCTAGTGCAGCATTGACAGATTTGGGCTCATAATCACAAATAAGACATATTGTATTTAGAGACTTACTTCTACTTCTCATACCAGCCTTTTTATCTCCTATGATCTTGTCCTGTGGATGGTTCCTTCTGACATATCTAGCAAGAACAGGTACAACTCTTTGTCTATCAGCTTGATCATCATTTTGTTCTTCATTTTGTTCTCCATCAATTTGTGCATTATCTTGAGCAATATTCTGATCGTCGGTATTTGCAGCCTAATGCTTGGGTGCAATGAGTTGTTTCTCAGGAGCTCTACATTGTTGGTAGGGTAGAGTGTCTGGTTCCTCATTGTAAGTGAACTTATTTTAGTCCTCTGGTTCTTTAGTCCTTTCCTTTTCATTCTTCTCAGCAAATTCATCTATCTTTACATTTGCACTTTCAACAATTTTGTTAGAGGCTTTGTTTAGACATTTATAAGCCTTTCTCTTGGTAGAATACCCTAGAAAAATTCCTTCATCACTCTTGGAGTCAAGTTTTCCATTTCTATCATCTTTTAAGATATAACATTGACTGCCAAAAATTTTGAAATAACTTACATTGGGTGTGTATCCATACCATAGCTCATAAGATGGCTTTTGGTGTCTTTCTTCAATTGTACTCTATTCAATGTGTAAATAGCAGTACTGATAGTGTCCCTCTAGAAGATTTGGGTGATGTCTTTCTCCATCATCGGTTTCCTTGCACAATCAACTATGGATATGTTCCTTCTTTCAGCAATTCCATTCTGTTGTGGTGTTCTCGGTGCAGAGACCTGTCTTTTGATTCCATGCTCATTAAAAAAGTTAGTGAATTCATCTAAAATAAATTCCCCTCCTCTATCTGACCTTAAGAATTTTAGCTCCTTACCACTTTGCTTCTCAACCATTGCTTTGTACCATTTAATAAACATCTTAAATGCTTCTGATTTATCTTTTAGAAACATGATTGTCATCATTCTAGAGTAATCATCAACAAAGAGAATAAAATATCTATCTCCATAATAAATATTTGTCCTCATAGGTCCAAATAAATCAGTATGGACTAATTCTAGAATTGCATCAGATGTATAAGTTTTGCTTTTAAAACTAGACTTTGTCATTTTACCTTTTTGACAATTCTTACACATGATGTTGTCGGGCTTGGTCATCATCGGTAAGCCTCTGACATTTCTCTTTTTGCTAATCTTTATCATGTTGTCAAAATTTACAAGACACAATATTTTGTTTCCCAACCATATGTCTTCATTTATAGCAATCAAACAGGTGGAGTCAGTATCATTCAGATAGAATAAGTTACCTTTTGTCTTCTCACCGGTACCAATCAGATTTCTAGATTTATTGAAGATCTTTGCCTTCTTATTTTCAAATGCTACTTTGTGACTTGAATTATTCAACTGATAACACTCAATAGATTATAATTCAATCCATTTACCCAATAAGCATTCTCACATTTTATCTGGTTATTCAGCATTATTGTTCCTCTCCCTTCAACTGGACAAGGTGTGTCATTACCCATTCTTACTGAACCACCTTTATAGTATTCAAAAGTCTCAAAAAATTTCTTATCACCGGTAATATGGTGAGTGCAGACACTATCTATGATCCAAACATCATTTTTGCTAATTTTAGATATGAGAGTTGTTTCTACATACCTTTCTTCATCATCATCTGAATCATCATTTACAGCCACAAACGCCATCTCGATGTCTTCATCAGATTCGGTGTCAGTATCATCATCCTTGCATTTTTCTAGGTAACTGGCCTTCTTTCCTTTTTCCTTATAGTATTGGGAATCTCTTCTTTTTTATTGTTGGTAGCTTCTGTAATCACCTCTGTCAGACTTCTTTTCAAATGATCTATCATTACTTTTGTCATCTTTTATTCTGTTAGTACATCTTGCAGCAAAGTGTCCAATCTCTTTGCAATTAAAACAAACAAGTGGTAATTTACCTTTGTATTTACCTTTGCCTCTCTGCATTCTTCTGGCCATAAATGCTTCAATTTCATCAAGTTCATCTTCTTCACTTTTACTGTCACTATCTTTTCTTATAGTATTTTTATGACTTGATTTACTTATTCTCAAAGAAGATTTGAATGCAGACTCTATACTTGGTAAGACACTATTATCAAAGTTATTCATCTCAAATGAAATCAATCTTCCAATCAAACTATCTAGAGTAACATTGTTATTTTCTACTACTCTCATTTCTTGAATAGTTGATACTCTAATAGCATAAGTAGGCAGTAAGGTTCTTAGAATTTTACTTATCACTGTATCTTTTTCTAGTACACCTCCAACTCCTCGGATAGCATTGACTCCTCTTTGATTCTTGTGCTGTACTGAGTGATGTTTTCACCTTCTTTCATTTTGATATCATCAAACTTTTCTGTAAGGCTTTCTACCTTGGCTCTCAAAACATTTTTGTCACCACCATGTACAAGCTTCAATTTATCTCACATCTGCTTTGCATTTTTGCATTCTTTGACATCTTCAAATTTAGCATCGAAGAGAGAGGAAGCAAACTCTAGCATCATGTCATTGTGTTCATGCTTCTCTCTCATTTTTTCAACTGTTGGTGCTCCTGTGGACAACACATATTCAGTTTCTAAGTATTGAGTAACATCATTACCAATACCTGATAAGTGGAGTCTTATTCTACTCTGCCATGAAGCAGAATTGTCTTTGTTCAACTTGGGCACATCTCGTCTGTTTATCTTGTGATCTTTAACTTAGGTCTTGAAACCTTCCTATCTAAGCACACAAGCTCTGATACCAATTGTTAGTAATAACTGAGAGGGGGGGTGAATCAGTGGCCTCAAAATTTAATCCTTAAATCAACCCTTTAAACTTATAACCACAAATTATATCTCAAGTTATATTCTGTCCTACAAGATGAATGCCTTGAATAACTTATATCAATTTACTACTTGTCAGATTGCTCTGTTAAACCTTTTTCTGTATGTTCACCGATAAGCAGTCATCTATTTATTGAAATGCAGTAAATATGTAGAGTATACTGATAAATCCATAATTAATTATGTAAGATACAAAATAGTAAAGAAATGAATCATACACACATAACACATAGATTTTAATGTGGAAACCCTGTTAAGAGAAAAAACCACCGGGACCGGTAACCCAAATTTTCACTCTTCTGAAGTGAGCCCTGTTAGGAGCCAACCCTGTTAAAGGTTACAAACACACTATTAGGTGTGACCTTGTTAGAGGATTTTATACATAGAGGTTGTCACTTAGTATCGGGCATCTAATGCTACCATCCTTGAGTCATCCTCTTTCTTAGACTGTCAATAGGCATCAGGCATATCCAATGCTACTTTCATGAATCAACCTTTTTGGCACTCCTTGAGATGTACCTCAATATATAGAAGATTGTTAAGTCCTGCTCGGTTAAGATACTTGATGCTTCAATGGTTAAACTGAAACACTATGACCTATTCATATTGCAACTTAAATTGTATATTTTCATATCTATTTAAGTACATTACCTCTCTGACCAATGTATCAATTCAATCCTTATGCTCCACACTTTCTGCTTTGTGATGTTGTGCTCACTATTTGTCGGTGTCTATAGAATTCCTTAGCTCTCCCTTCATCTTGTTTGATTAGGACTGCATGAAGTTGTTCTTCATCAGTTTCTCTTCAGCATCCTCTTTTTGTTCACTCCCCTTAATCCCCTTTTTTAAAAATGAATTAAGCTCTTCTCTTATATAGACACAATATTCATTGTTTCTTGGTTTTTTATTCTTGGCGTGATAAATAATCAAGACAATTTGATTTAAATCACTATTCCTGATTTTTCTCGCAGATGTCTTCTTGCCAACTATACAAATTAGCTTTAAATCAATTAGTTATCTCCAAATTTATCTAGATGATTAAAACAATGATAAGTATTTGTTAACTCTATCTTTAGCTTCTTGCCAGCTAAGCATTTTGTCATTTTCTAAATTCTTTGTTCTGTCGATCAATACTTCAGTTAGTCATCAGTGATAACTGACTGTTCCATTGGTGTGACTTCAGTTTTCATTAGGATCTTTATCCTTGTCTTTTCTATCGGGCAACACTAAAATTTTGTCCGTCGGGTTACTCTATGTTTTGCTCGTCGGACAACACTGTAACTTTTCTTGTTGGTAATTGTGTGTATTTCTTCGTCGGGCAACACTGTGACTTTGTTCTTTTTACTCTGACCGTCGGGTGCACTTCATTGGTGTATGCAATAATTTAGTGAATACTTGACTTGTATGCATTACTGATTAGCATAGCCTTAATTCATGAGTTCTTTGAAGTCTTTGGCAGTATCTCCATGACCATACAGATTATATCAAGTTGACATCAATGAAAATACAATAGATTAATTGATTTAATGCCTTGCATGATCATCAACTTAACATCTTCAAACATTTAATCAGTTACATGTCATCAAACTTGTTGTTCTATCATGACCCTTCTAAACCTGTTTGGGTTTGTATACTTTTAGACACTTCCAAAATTATCCTTAGAGAGCTTCAAATCAACTCTAAAAATGACATAAGGGTAAAAAAACTTATTATTAAAAATCACAAAAATGCTTGCCTCAAATGTCATTCACTGGAATACAACAAGTTGAACTACAACACCCTTAAGGAATAGTTAAATCTAGTGAATAATATGACCTCACAAACTGGGGCTAACAATGTTCACCAACACCAAGTTTCAACTCAAACTATGAAGGAGAAGATGGATGAAAAGCCACATCCTAAACCCTCTCTTTCACTATTACACAATCTAGATATGGTGGAAAGCAATCTTTAGGTTGTGTAGTTTGTTTAGCCAAAAGTCACTGTCAACATTATGCTACCTAAATATTGTCTAAGGAATTTTAATTCGAATGATATTGTACATTAGTTGTTGTTCTTCGAGCACCCCATTGATATCATGATCAAACTTGTGGTGGGTGGGAAGATTATTTCACATGCTCCTCTAAAGTTATTAGAAACAACTACATGATCACCATAAAATAAAATTAACAGTACATGTTGCATACATGAAAGTCAAACTAAAGAGCCATCTAGCACTCTAGAAAAATTGGTGAAGGAGTTGTTATATTCAGTGGGGTCATATCTAATTGACCAAATTTCTGAGGAATGGAATGAAAGTGAACAATAATTACCCATCTCTCCTCTTCCACCAATGTATCCTCTCTCCAAGTGAAACCTATCTCTAACACTGTGTGAAGTTTTTCAAAGCCATGAAATCAATATGAGATTCAAAGAGATGATATTGAAACTTATTCTCAAACCCTATCACTTACACAAACAATGTTATCTCAGGAAATCATGCAGAGTTCACCAAAAAATAGGGGAGAAAGCCAAAATGAGCTAAAATAAAAGAAGAGATAGATGCAGGAATACAACCACATTGGATGGGAATCTATCAATTACTAAATGTTTAAGGAGGGCATGCTTCTCTCCTTGAGTGTAATGACATTAATATCATGGAATTTTAGGGGCATGAATGCTCCTAACAAGAACACACAGATTAAGTGTTAAATTGATGCTTTAGGTGTAGATATACTCCTACTTTAGGAAACTAAAACTTCATAAGAAAAATATGAGTCCACAATTAAAAATTTGACAAAATGGAACAGTGTCCATAAGATGACAGTTGGAGCTTCACAAGGAGTGTTTACACTCTGTAATCCAAAATCAATAAAATAAGGGCTCATTGGTGGGGGGACTAACTGGCAGGTCCTATCTATTCAAAAGTTTGGTATCAAGTTTGTCATGATCAATGTGTATGGACCAACAGCCACACATGACAAAAAGATATTGTGGGATATATTAACTTCCCTCATCCAAAGACTTATAGGAGATAAGGTAATTATAGGGGGGGACTTTAATGTCATCACCTCTTTACTTGAAAAGAAAGAAGGAATCTACCTGCCACAGAAAACAATTGAGGACTTTTCAAACTTTATCTACGATAATGATCTCAGAGATGTGCTCCCTCAAAAATGTCAATTTACATGGAAAAACAAAAGGAAATATTTTTGCAGATAGAAGAGAGGTTAGACAAATTTTTGGTTACCAGCAACTGGTTCCTTGATAAACTTTCACTACACTCTGGCATTCTACCTCTAATCTCCTCTGACTGCTATGTTATTTCTATCGATATTTTAGCATGCATCCCCCTATGCTTAAGCCATCATTTAAATTTGAAAGGATGTGGTTCAAAAATCCTAATTTCCTCCCATTTATATGGAAGTGGTGGGTATCGTCTCCTTATTATAAAGCCACCAAAATGTATCAAATATATCAAAAAATGCACCATGTCAAATCTCAGATCAAAATATGGAATATTCAGACATTTAAAAACATCTTCTCTCAAAAGGAAGAAGTGGAAAAAGAAATTTCTAGTGTACATGAGTACATCATCCAACATGGACTTAATACAAACACATACAACAAACAAAAATAGTTGTTGACTAAGTGGGAAGAATTAAGCAAAAGAGAAGAGATCTATTGGGGGTAGAAGTCTAGAGAGTTATGGTTGAAAGAAGGGGACATGAATACAAAGTATTTTCATGCTTCATCAAAATCCAAGAGAGTGACACAATTTTTTTTTATCTATGTTGTTAATTTAGGTAATCACCTCACAAATTCACAGGACATTCAAGAAGAGGGTGTCAATTTTTTTAAAGGATTACTAGCCCCATCAACTACAAATGATGATCAACATGATATTTCGGATACCATTCCACAAATAATCTCCCAACAAGATAACCTTCATCTCCTTAAGCCATTTACCTTGGAATAAATAAAGAAGGTTGTGTTCTCTATGGCCTCAAATAAAGCTCTGGGCTCAGATGGTTTTATTGTAATTTTATTTCAAAAATATTGGGATGTCATACAATATGACCTGCTTGAAACAATGGAAGAATCAAGGAAAAGAGACACTATTATGAAACATTTTAATGTCACAAACATAACACTCATCCCTAAAATGAGAGATTCACATACATTTTTAGACTTTCACCCCATCTCACCATGCAACATTGTTTACAAGATCTTTACTAAAGTGATATACTTGAGATTGTAGTACTTAATCTCAAAAGTTATTTGAGTGGAACAAGGGGGTTTTGTTTTGTGTAGAGAAATAGTGGATGATGCAAATGGATTAATTCCTACCTCTCAGGTGCTTTCTTTTCAGTAATCATTAATGGAACACCATCCGGCTTCTTCCAAGCAACACATGGTGTGAGACAAGGAGACCCATTATCTTCTTTTCTTTTCATTATCATGGCGTAAGTCATCAGTAGATTTATTAAATAGAAAAATGGATTAGAACTTTGGAAAGGCATCTATATTTATCAAACAACTATATCACTCACTCACACTTTGTTGTATGATGACACCTTATTATATGGGAAATTTTCCCATATGGATGCCAAGCAGATCAAAGAAGTGTTGCAAACTTATACTACGACATCGGGACAACAAATAAATGATTAGAAATCAAAGGTTTATATTTTCAATACCAAAGATTCCATTAGGAGATAGTCATATAGACTCTGGGATTTCAAGTGGAGGATCTCCCATGCACCTATCTTGGTATTCCCTTTTTCATGGGTTTAAATAAGGTAATGATATTGGAGAAAAGTAATAGAAAAGATCAAATAAAGAGTTTCAGCCTGGAAAGCCAGATGAATTTCATTGTCAAGACACATACTTCTCATCAAGAGTGTCCTCGTATACATCCCCAATTACTATATTGCAATCCCTAAAGCTCCTAAGTTTTTTATCAATCAAATAGAGAGGATCATTAGGGAATTTCTATGGAAGGAGAATCTATGAGACACCAAAAAATTACCACTTGTTTCCTTAGACAGTTTGGTCTCACAAAAATCATTAGGTGGGGTTGGCCTAGAAGACTTAGCAAAATGAAATACTCTTTTTGGAGGGAATTTAATTTGGAAAGTGTACTCCAAGCCAACAACAATTTGGTGAAAAATCATACAATCTAAGTATTTAGACACTTCAAATCCCATAAGAATTCTCACAGTAGCCAATCCTCCAAATGGGTCAGTGATGTGGAACTTTATGATGGAAGCTAGACAGGTAGTAACAATGTAACATGGAATGTTCACAATGGAGAGGAAGTACAATTCTGGAGTGATTTGTGGAATGGACATCCTCCACTTAAGCATAATGATGAGATTCTTTTTTCCATACCAATTTTATGTAAACTATGGGGACATAGACTTATATATTATGTCAACCATATTTAGCATGGGTCTTGAAAAGTCACATGGAAAGACCTACAGGAGATTCTAATAGAGATTAACCAAAAGAACGTATTACATCAAATCCTATCAACAAGGATGTACTTCTTTTGAATAATTCTGATCAAGTAATTTGGGCCCCTGTAAAATATGGTAACTACTTGATCAAAAATGAATATAAGGCCATTCTACACAGGGAAAATCAACAACATAGTCAAATACCTTAGTCTTTTTGTTGGATTGGTATGGTTATATTGAAAGCAAGAAGTTTTTCTGGCCAGCTCTTTGTAAGAGAGTATTGACTAGTGATGGGTTGGATAAAATTAATATTGAAAAACCCTTCAAGTGTGTGATATGTGATGGAGAACTAGAAACTACAAAACATATCTTCATCTAGTGCCCCTTTGCAAGATAATGTTGGCAATTTGTGTTGCAAAAACTTAACTTTTATGCACCTTTACCTAATTCAATATGGGATATGTTTCAAGCTTGTCCAATACTATGCAAAACTTCCTTCTTTGCATGCATTTGGAAAATCACTCTTGCCACAATTCTCTAGTCCATATGGTGGGAGCGCAACAAACAAATTTTTAGGAAAAATTCTACAACACTGGAACAAGTTCAAGGTAGAATACAACAGTCAGTGGCAGAATTAGTTTCTACATATGTTCAAAGATACAAAAATTTCTCCTCCTTATTTACATCTTGAGATGACAATATAATAAAAAGTGAGAAGGTATTAATTTACCTTTTAAGGATATTCTTTTTCTCCCATTTGAACCAAAGATTAATAGATCTCAGTTTAAGTGGCATCCACCCTCTCAAGAGTTTTTCAAACTCAACTTTGAGGGCGCATCAAGAGGCAATCTAGGAATTGCAGGAGCTAGAGTTTGCATCTCGAATCACCTTGGAGATGTGGTAGCTTTGAAATCCATTACATTACTTCCAAGTACAAACAACATTGTTGAATTATGGGCTTTACTTTGAGGATTACTAACTAGTAAGAAGATTGGAATAAATAGGACCCATGTTGAAGGAGACTCACTCATTCTTATCAACACTTGTAGAGAAAAGAAATGTCATAATTGAAAGATTTACGAAATTATGCATCAAGTATAGAATCTCCTAGATTCTTTCCCAAATTTTATATTATCACATTCCTACAGAGAAGGTAATAGGCTACTTGACCTACTAACCAATATGGGGTGTGATAAAATTGAAGTCGAATTGTCCTCTACTTCTAACTTTGTGAGCTTCCCCACGATGCAAGAAATTATCAATCAGGAAAAAATAAATATGCCCCATTCATTTGTAAGACGCACATCATCCTATTGCAAGCACCAATGATGGGCTTACCTGTGTGGTACGCAAACCAAATAAGGTAGTTTCCAAAAATCATTGCTTATTTTTCCCAAAATCTATGGTTCACATGAGTGACACCACTGGCTTGCGTGACCATGATGTGTTCCCTTTGGCCACACAGACAATTCCATAAATATTGTGCATGCAATAGCAAGCGTATGGGACAAGGAACATGAGAATATTGATGATTTTCCAAGTAAACTAATTTCCTATTAATAACAAGACATCTCAAGTTCTCATACGTATACAATTTATAATTCAAGTGTGTCTTTTGCACATTAAATTGAGTTTTTTTCCCATTTTATTCACTATGGTATTGGTATGAGTAGAGCCCTAGTTATGGTGTTTCACCATTACAGGAGCACTCATATGTTGAGCAGAAGGGAAAGAAAGGTGGTAACGGTATCCAATGATAAGTGATTATGGGTCTTCTAAGGATGGTGAATTTAGATTTGCAATCTTTGTGAAACCTGTAAAAGGATGCATATGGAGTACATGCCTAGAAACTTTAGGGTTCATATCCTAGTTGCAGAGTGAGAAATCTTGTTCATGCATAAGATTGCAGATGAAGAATTGGGGCACATTTTCAATATCAGAAGAATGTCAAATGAATCTTGGGTGATGAAATTCTTGAACCATAGGATCGCAGGATGATTTTTCCTTCCCAAGTGCTATCAATTTTCCTTTCTAATTCATTGGATTTACTCCAGTCACTTTCAGCTTTAGAGATAATTGCTAGGAAGGTAGTTAAGGGTAGATTCCTACCAATCAATTATGTGTTGTCTATTGTTTAGCCTTATGACCTATGGAATAGCCAAGCGAGGGTTGGGGGATTGTTTTCTCTCAAGTTTTTTCTTAATGCGCACACCTTTGTCAATATCTATGATAGTATTAAACATGCATTGCAGACCTAGAATTTCAGATACACCAAAGTTGCATTATGAACAAGTTTTAGGGCCAGTTTTAACAGAGCACATTAAGGACAAGGTGAATGATCTCCTCATTTTACTGGATGACGAGCATGAGGATGCTCCTTTGCAACCGAGGTTTCTACACTTAAATAAATTCCCACTGCATGGCAATGCAGAGGGTGATGAAGAAGAGAATGCATAGGGTGATGGTGAAAATGAGGAGTAGCAGAATGAAAGTGATATGATCCCAGAAGCTATGGAGGAGTGACGCCAGATTCGTATGCCACATTGTTTTTGGTTTTTGATTTTTGGCCACGAGGGAAACATGACACATCTTGAGTGATGTTGGTTTGATAGTTGATACCCTATTTTTTAGGGACATTATATGCAAATGATCAATCAAAATATGTCATATGACTGTAATAGTTGAGCCATTTTGTTTCAGGCTCTTATAGTTTTTAGTTTCTATAGACTTAGATGAATTAGAGCATATAAGTTTAGGTTTTGGACTTCACAATTGGACTTAAATGCTTTATCTTGGCCCTTGAGTGCATGGATTATTGTACAGTTCTCTCTCTATATATATCCAGGCCCCTTGCCTTTTGTAAAAAAAATTGACTTTTTAAATTAAAAAGATACAATATGGAAAAATATGTTTATATTATAATAAGTTATTTAGACTCATGAAGTTTCTTATTAAAGATTTTTATGAATTCACAAATATGATAAATATGGTTAATACATAACTTTTGATTGAAATAGTATTTTCTAATAAGACCTAATCACATTGTCAATGATGATGCAACATCATATTGGGTGTTGCAAAATTTAGTTTCACACATTTTTGTCTCTTAATTGAAAACATATTTTAGGCGAATGAAATGTGTACAATTATTTTAAATATTTTTATCGATTTGATTATTTTTTTAAACTAAATCTACACATTGCAATAATTTAAGATGTTTGTTTATAAATTCATATTGTAAGCATCAAAATATTTTTGTCTTAAGATAACCTATCTATTTGATTCAAATATTGCCTCATAGATTTTTCACATTTTAAAACTTGACACTATCTCTACATAACAACTAACATGTATCACACTAAAAATACTTAATATGTGCACATACTTATATTTAATTGACAAACCTCCTACATTTATTAACAATGCTAATGCTAGTGCATGTAAACAGTGTTAGAGTAAAAAGTTAATTCACTTATTAATTAAATCATTCTGATTTAATTAATAAAGTCACTTATTATCTCTAGTTCACTTAAGCTAAACTTTAGGCATATAATAATTAATTATTTATTAATTATTATCATGCAACCTAGGTTTCTCCCCTTTTTAGGGTTTTGATCAGCTTTTATAAGGTTTGATCTCTTTGTATTTGTTAATTCAATTCTAATCGATCTTGAATCATCTTGTATTTTGTATTCTATTATTGAATCAATTGAGGATGTTTCCTCTTTCATAGATTTGTTGTTTATGGCCTCCATAGCTTTTGCTTCTCTCTTTCTGTGACAAGTATTTGTATGCAGGTGATTCTTGGGAGTTGTAGGGTTTATAGTTTTTCATCAACTCCAATATGGTATCAGAGCTCCAGATCTTCATGCCCTTGTTCTCTTCATGAGAGATTTGGTCTTGTTCTCCAGATCTGTATTTTTAAGAGACTTTTTGCTTCTGATTTTTGTGGATATGGGAGGGAGTTATTTTTTGAAGCACTTTGGGCACAAACCAACCTCATAGTTGTGTCTGGAAGACCCAAAAACCCCTATTTTCATATAAGGCTCATCCAATTTAGACATAGTTGAAATATGGGCCCTCTTTTTTGTATGCATGACCTTGGCACACTTTTTGAGGCAAAAATGCCTTAGTTTTCACATCGCCTCGGTTTCTAGGCTGACTCGAAATTCATTCCACCAAACTGGCAAAACAAATTTAAAAAAATTGGACACTCTGCCAATTTTGGCAATCCTGCTATATTTAGCAGCATCGCTAGATTTAGTGGAGCTTCACTAAATTTAGCAGAGATCACTTGGAGTTCTTGTTCTAGAACCCTCTTCGGTTTTTTGCTCGTATCTTGAGAAAATGGAGGCAAAATTGGGCTAACAAGATATCGTCAAAAAGCTGATTCTGAGCCCAATCTGATTTTGCAGGTTTGGTTTTTTTATTTTGTCATTTTGCAGGATTTTTTGCTAGTCATAGTCAAGGTTCTTTTTTGCACTCTAGGAGCCATATATTGCTCATCTAGACTCTGTTTTTTGACTTATGCATGTCATTGGAAAGTTGGTTTTTTGCTCTATCTTATTGTATGGGTCTCACATCCAGAATCTTCTCCAAGTAGTTTTTATTGAGGTTTTTTTTCTTTTTTGCAATATGGTGAATATCTTGGATGTTTCAGGTTCTGGGATCATTTTCCTTGCATGGGATGACTCCTTTTTAGCTATTACTTATATTCTTATATCTTTTTGTCATTCTTGAGCATTGTAGACATCTATTCCTGTAGCATTTTCTTTTTTTGCAAATGCACTAGAATAAAGTGTCATCTGTTGCATGCTTGGGATCTTGGATATTTTTGTGTCTATTTGTACTTGCACTACATTATAAAGTGTCAAGGGGGGTTGATGTTTGCTTTGTTTTCCATCTTCCTTTGTCAAGTGAGTGTTACTTCCACGACATTAGCCTCATGATGTGTGTCAAGAGAGTGTTTCCTCCATGACACCATCCTTTATATGGGCTTTTTTTTTCTATTGCGCTTTCTATGTTCCTAGTTCTTCATCATGCAGTTATTCTTGGTAGTCTGGTTAAGTGTACATGTCATGCCTCTCCCTACTTAGCATTATGGGGGGTATCTCCTATTGGTTCTAGTACTTCCTTGGTTTGATGGAGTGACCTATGTATTCAGTATTTGTTCCTATATACTGGTAGATGTAGTGGTTGGGTATCTATGCATTTCCGTGAGATAAATCATTTATCATATGGACACTCTTTCATCCATGTTTTGGAGGCAACCTTTCACCTTCGATTGATCAACTCTACAGGCTTTTTTTACAGTCTTCTCTACTTGATCATGTTTTATTACAGTGGAGGTTCCAGTAGTTATTCTTCGATAGTGTTTGCAGCTTCATGCTTTAGTGGTGTTCTTCATGTTCATCCTTTGTTCCTCTCTTTTGGGACATTCTCTAGTTTGGAGGCTTCTTCAGTCCTTCACTAGTCTTCATCTCTTTTCGGGGAGGGGTTTTTCCCACCAGATTTTCTCCTTTTCTCTTCTCTGAAGAGATTTTTTTATACTTGGGTACCTGATTAGGCCATGTTGCCAAGACCCATTTCATGCTTTTAGTAGTTGTTTCTAAGTTTTTAGCTTCTCCCTAAGTTTATCTTAGGGGGGGTGTTAGAGTAATAAGTTAATTCACTTATGAATTAAATCATTTTGATTTAATTATTAAAGTCACTTATTATCTTTAGTTCACTTAAGCTAAACTTTAGGCATATAATAATTAATTCTTTATTAATTATTGTCACACAACCTAGGTTTCTCCCCTTTTAGGGTTTTGATCACCTTTTATAATGTTTGATCTCTTTGTATTTGTTAATTCAATTCTAATTGATCTTGAATCATCTTGTTTTTATGTATTCTATTATTGAATCGATTGAGGATGTTTCATCTTTCACAGATCTGTTGTTTATGGCCTCCATAGCTTTTGCTTCTCTCTTTCTGTGATAGGTGTTTGCATGCAGGTGATTCTTGGGAGTTGTAGGGTTGATAGTTTTTCATCAACTCCAATAAACAATGATATATTATAATCAACCCTACACTCAATAAAATGTACATACTTAGACATTAATAAATATTATGTTATCCGAAGCTAGATGTTGACTAAAATGTCCAATCAAATCAAACTTCATCTAAATCTAATCTCACTAGATCATTTTATAATACAACTACAATATATTTTTCTTTTTAGAAAATTGTAACAATTAATTAAGATAGAGATTATACTCTCACTTATGATGATTTGACTATTGGCTTCATCCCAATTACATCACATTAGGGCGATCCTTATAAGGGGCATCATCTACCCATTAATAATTTTTTTTGTATATGGGAATCCTATGTGAATAATGAAATCAAGATCACGGATTTTAAATTTGACACATGTATTACTTATTAGTCAAATATTCAATATATACTATCATATTTACTTTCCCTAGGAAAGTGATTATTGCCTTACATAATGAGATGACAAGCATTTTCTTCACACGTAAGTCTTTTCTAATTGGTGAGATTACTATTTGGGGCATGCTTTCTATAAATTTACCCAATGGATTGTTTAGTAGGAAGAGAAGTATCTGAAGCAATAGAAGAACGGTTACAATTATGGGGGGTCCTCACAAACACTCAGAGTTGGTGAATTACGAGGCATTAAGGAAGAATGTTGAGCTTTGGGACTTGTTTTTAGCTGCTACCTTAGCCCCTCTCTATATAGTGATGTAGGGGTATAATGGTAATTTACTTCAAAATTTACTAATTATTGGATTGGCGATAGGGTTAAGATTGGAAGTTTGGAGTTTATTATCTCTCCTCAAATGATAGTGGAGGCCATAGGGTTGGAAAATTGGGGAATGTGAGTTAAAAAGAAAAACTCAAGAAATTTCTAGAGCTTCATTAACAAATTCCTTGAGAACAAAAAACATTTTAAAATGTTTCAAAAATGGCTATGATAGGGCAATGATGGGCATCACTATGGGCAAGTCAAAGATTAGGAATAAAATCAAGAGGATGGGTATCAATTCTCGAGCTACACATGGTCACCTACAACCAGGGAAGCCAGATACTTGGACTACTACGCTTTGAAAGCTATGAAAATACTGAAGCTTGATTGAGGCTCTTTACAATTCTAAATTATATTTTTTCTTTGTTTTAATTAAGTCTAGTTTGGCGCTTCTAGAGGGAACATTTTATTAGTTTTAAGACTTATTTGATTGTTAGTATATATGTAGATGTTAATATTATAAAGTACCATGCTATATTCTAGTTAGAATAGTTTTAGTGGAGGTTAGTACTATGAAAACTTGGTTATGTTTCTATAGTTGGCTAGATATTATGGATAGATAATCCTTTTTGGTGTTGTTGTTAGTCTCATTGTTGGAGGCCCCTCACTATTTTTTTGTTTCTAGTTGTTGCTTTATCTTTGTTGTCTTTCATATTATACGAGATCAAGGCCCTTTCCCTACATATCTAATAAAAAATAATTAATTAATTGGTATACTCATTTGGCTCGGCAAGACTAAATTTAGCTCAAGAATAACAATTTCATGATGAACTATAATTGATTGAATGTTTGAAGATGATATGTTGATGATCACCGAGCTGCAGAAAGTAAATGCAAGACATTAAATCAGTTAATGTATTGTCATTGATGTCAACTTGATATAATCTGATTGGTCATATGCATATTATTACATACTTCAAGAAACTAAAGAGATAAAGTTTATGTTATCAGTAAACATAAAAAAGACAGTGTACACCGAGTGACAGTAAACACTGATGGATAGTGCCCACAAACGGACAGAGAACCCTGAGCAGTCACAGTGTATACCAAGCACCACAACCCTGAGCATAACTGAAGAGAACCCTGAGCAGTTCACAGTGTTGACCAACAGACAGAAAACACTGACAGACAGTATTGATGCCCAAGGACAACTGGAGTCAATGACTGAGAAAACTAAGAGTTTATCACCGATCAGAACTGGAGTTAGGAAATGAAAAAACACTTAGATGAAAGGAGCTAAAGATAGAGTTAATTGATTTATTGATTTTTTTTATCGACCAGATAAACTAAAGATTTAAATCTAGTTTTATTCCCAGTTATCAAGGAGAAATCTACAGGATAAAACTAAAGCAAAGCTTTAAAGATTAAAGCAATGCATGGAGATATTTGCAGATCAAGAAAGAATCTACGACAAGAAAAAGAAAGACAATGAGATGAAATGGTGAAATCATGTCTATATAAAGAGACAAGTAATTCATTACGAAAGAGAGGAATGCTAAATATAATTCTGGTCAAGATAGAAGTCTTCATGCAGAACTGATCATATAGGCTGAAGAACAAAGCCAAGAATCCTGCAGACACAGAGCAACAGAAGCAAGAGCATTCACTAAGAATAAAAGAAGAAAGAAGGGGAGAAAAGGAATTGAAGAGAACATTGATTAGAAGAGGTATTATGGACTTACAATAGATTTGAAAATCTGCAAGTTTAAGTTGTATTAATGAACAAATCATTTAATGTTTTAGTTTAAGCATTGATTCATAAAATCTCTTAACTGAGTGGGATTTAACAGTCCTTAATGTATTGAGATACTCAAGAGTATCAAAATCTTTTTACTTGTTGATAGCATAGTGAATACATAAGGTCAAAAGATTAACCAATGGTTTTAAACCCTCTAACAAGGTCGCACTTAACAGTGTGTTTGTAACCTTTAACAATGTTGCCTCTTCACCGAGCTCACTTCAGAAGAGTGAAAATTTTGGGTTATCGGTTCCCAAGTGGTTTTTCCCTTAAAAAGGTTTCCACATTAAAATCCATGTGTCAAATGTGTATATGGTTCATTGATTTGATATTTTTCTTTACATGTTACTAAAACAGGATTGGTCGGTAAACACTAAGATTATTTACTGATATTCGGTAAATCTTAGAAAAGGATAAATAGTATATTCACTGAGAAGTATATGTATGTTAAAATTATATAAGGTATTATAGGACTGAAAGATAACTAGAGGATATTATATTTTTGATATAAGTTTTGGTTGGGATTATTGGATTAATTTTTGAGGCCATTGATTCACCCTCCCCCCTCTCAGTTATTCTAACAATTGGTATCAGAGCTTTGGTGCTTGGAAGAGAGTTTCAAGACTCAAGCTAAAGATCACAAGATGAGTAAAAGGGATGTGCCTAAGCTGAACAAGGACAAATTTTTATCATGGAAAAGTAGGATAAGACTCCACCTATCAGGTATTGGAAATGACATCACACAGTACTTGGATACTGAATTTGTTTTACCTACTGGACCTCCGACAGTTGATCAATTGAGAGAGAAACATGAACACAATTTTATGATGATAGAACTTGCTTCTTCACTCTCCGATGCTGATTTTGAAGATATCAAAACATGCACCACTGCAAAGAAAATGTGGGATAAACTCAAGCTAGTACATGGAGGATATAAAAATGTGTTGAGAGCTAAAGCTGAAAGCCTAAGAGGAAAGTTTCATGACCTTAGAATGAAAGAAGGAGAAAACATCACTCAGTATAGTAGTAGAATCAAAGAGGTTGTTAATACTATTCGAGGAGTAAGAGGAGTACTCGAGGAAGAAATAGTGGTAAGTAAAATTCTAAGAACCTTACTGCATGTTTATGCTATTAGAGTATATGTAATTCAAGAAATGAGAGCAGTAGCAAATAACAATGTTACTCTAGACAGTTTGATTGGTAGACTTATTTCATTTGAGATTAATAACTATGACAATAGTGTCTTACCAACTATTGAGTCTGCATTCAAGTCTTCTCTGAAAATAAGTAAATCAAGTCATAAACACACTATGAGAAATGATAGTAAAAGTGATAGTGATGAACAAGAACTTGATGAAATTGAAGCACTAATGGCTAGAAGATTGCAAAGAGGTAAAGGTAGATACAAAGGTAAACTAACATTGGTCTATTTTAATTTCAAAGAAATTGGTCACTTTTCTGCTAGATGCCCTAAGAAGAGAAAAGATGAAAGAAACAATGATAGATCTTATGAAAAGAAGTTTGACAGAAGTGATGACCAAGATTACCGAAGCAACTGACAATCTGACAGAAGAGATACCCATGACTATAAGGACAAAGGAAATAAGGCTTGTTACCTGGCTGAGAGCAAAGTTGAAAATACTGACACCGAGTATGATGAAGATATTGAGGTAGTATTTGTTGCTATGAAGGATGATTCAGACGAAGAAGAAAGGTATGTAGAAACTGCACTCATATCTAAGGTTAGTAAAAATGATATCTAGATTATTGATAGTGGTTTTACTCACCACATGACTGGAGATAAAGAAATGTTTGAAAATTTTGAATATTATAATGGTGGATCAATTAGGATGGGTAATGACTCACCTTGTCTAGTCGAAGGAAAATGAACCATCATGTTGAATAATCTGATTAGATGTGAATATGCATATTGGGTGAAAGGACTTAAATATAATATATTGAGTGTTTCACAGCTGAATAACACAAGACACCAAGTTCCATTTGAGAACAAAAAGGAAAATATCTATAATGAAATAGGAAGATTGATCGGTACTGGTGAACAAACCAAAGGTAACCTATTCTATCTTGATAATATTGAGACCACTTGTTTATTGGCTAGAAATTAAGTCATTTGGTTGTGGCATAAAAGGTTATGTCATGTGAATTTTGACAAAATGGTTAGGATAAGCAAGAAAAGAAAAGTAAGAGGCTTACCGAGCATGTCAAAACCTGACCATGTCATGTGCAAGAATTGTCAAAAAGGTAAAATGACAAAGTCTAGTTTCAAAAGCAAAAACCTGCACATCTAATGCTATTCTAGAGTTAGTCCATACTGACTTATGTGGACCAATGAGAACAAAGAGCTATTATGGTGATAGATACTTCATTTTATTTATTGATTATTATTCTAGAATGATGATTGTTATGTTCTTAAAAGAAAAGTCAGAAGCATTTAATATGTTCAAATGATATAAAGCTATAGTTGAAAAACAAAGTGGAAAATAACTAAAATGTCTAAGATCAGATAGAGGATGAGAATTTGTTTCTGATGAATTCACTAACTTTTGTAATGAGCATGGAATACAAAGACATGTTTATGCACCAAGAACACCACAGCAAAATGGGATTGCTGAAAGAAGGAATATATCAATTGTTGATTGGGCCAAAACACTGATGATTGAAAAAGGCATCATACAAACCTTCTAGAGAGAAGCTGTAAGTACTATTTTCTATACACTGAGCCAAGTTCAATTGAAGAAGGACACCAATAAGACACCTTATGAGCTATGGTATGGATACACACCAAATGTAAGTTACTTTAGAATTTTTGGAAGTAAATGTTATGTATTGAAATATGATAAAAATGGAAAAATTGACTCCAAAAGTGATGAAGGAATATTTCTAGGATATTCTACTAAAAGCAAAGCTTATAAATGTCTTAACAAATCCTCTAACAAAATCATTGAAAGTGCAAATGTCAAAGTGGATGAATTTGCTGAGAAAAATGATGAGGAAAGAAGAAAGGAACTAGAAGACTACAACATATTTGTGTACATTGAAGAACCTGACACTCTGTCTGAGAAATAGTGTATCTCTACCAAGTGACATAAAAATGCAACCGAGCATCAAGCTGCACACACTGAAAATTAGGAAATTACTCACAATGTTGAACCGAACGATAATGAAGATAAAAATGAAGGTCAAAATGATGATCAAAATGAGGAACAAATATCTGAACCTATAATTTCCAAAGATGTCAGAAGACACCATCCACAGGACCAAATCATAGGAGACAAGAGAGCTGGAATTAGAACAAGAAGTAAGTCACTTAACACTAGATGTCTGATTTGTGATATTGAGCCTAAAACTGATAATACTACACTTGAGAACCAAGAATGGGTTAGTGCAATGATTGAAGAGATTGAATAGACTGAGAAGAACAAAACATGGGCATTGGTACCTAGACTAAGTGACAAAAATGTCATTGGTACCAAATGGATATTTAGAAACAAACTCAATGAGAATGGATAATTCACAAGGAACAAAGCAAGACTGGCATGCACAAGAAGAAGGTATTGACTATGGAGAAACCTTTGCACCCATTGCTAGACTATAAGAGTAAGAATTCTACTTGCTTATGCTGCTTTCAAAGGATTCAAAGTATACCAAATGGATGTTAAATATGCATTTCTAAATGGAATTCTAGAAGAATAGGTATACAATGAACAACCTGAAGGGTTTGTTGATCCTAAAAGAGGAACATAGTTTGTAGACTACACAAATCCTTGTATGGATTGAAACAAGCACCAAGAGAATGGTATGAAATATTTCACTCTTATCTCATTAGTATTGGATTATCAGAACAAGTGATAACAGTAATCTATATTTGAAAGGAGAATTTGATGATAAAATTTTGATTGCTGAGATATTTTTTGATGATATCATATTTGAAGGTAATGATATGTTATGCAAATCATTTGTTGATGAAATGAGAAAATAATTTTAGATGTCAATGTTTGGAGAGATCAAATTTTTTCTTGGTCTACAGATTCTACAACAGGATGAAGGCATCTACATCACACAATCCAAATACATCAAAGAAGTGTTGAAGATATTCTAGATGGATGATTCCAAACCAGTTGGAACACCTATGGCAATCAGACAAATTGAAAAAGGAAGACAAGTCAACCAAGATAAATCAGACCTTATACAGATCTATGATTGGAAAATGAAGATATGTTGTACATACTAGACCAGATATAGCACATGCAGTTGGTATAGTTGCAAGATTCTCTGCTAATCCCAAAGAATCACACATGACTGTGTTAAAAGAATTCTGAGATATCGAAAGAATACCGAATACTATGGTTTATGGTATAGTAAAGAAGGAAAATTTGAGCTACAAGTTTATACCAATGTTGATTGGGCAAGAAACATAGATGATAGAAAGAGCACAACATGAGGAACATTCTTTATGGGTGACAGACTTGTCACATGGATAAGTAAAAAGCAAGGATGCATATCTCAATCAACTGCAAAAGCAGAATATGTGACTACTGCTACAAATTTCTCTAACATTGCATGGATCAAGCAATTACTGAAAGGTATGAATATGGAAATTCTTGAACCAATAATTATCTATTGTGATAATAATAGTACTATAAACATCTCAAAGAACCCTGTAATGCATGTTAAGATAAAGCACATAACAATAAAGTATCATTACTTGAGAGAACAAGTAAAAGATAAAGAGGTGATACTAGAATATGTTCAATCCAAAGTACAATTAGCAGACATATTCACAAAGCCATTTCCAAAATATACATTTGAGTACTTGAGGAAGAGACTAGGGGTTCAACCCTTGTCTAATGGTCACTAAGATGACTTGAAGGTTGCATCATCCTATACATTATCAGAATATCACTCATGTTGATGCAAGCAAAGATATGGACTGCAAGGATATATCAGTACACAAAAAGGTACTTATCTACACTGAACACAAGAGATATTGTTGGCTACTACAAAGTTGTATTCTAATGGACATAAGAATTCAATGATATATTGGGGAGAGAGATATTATATGTTTGGAATTGTTGTCAAAGGGAGAGAGATATCCATATGAAATATCTATCACAATCATCCAAAGGGAGAGAAGAGAAATATCCATCAGAGAGAGGAACAATCAAAGGGAGAGAATGATTCAAAGAAACAACCATCCATCCAAGGGATAGAATTGGAGAAAATTTGACACTGCATATCTATCTAGAAAAGGGAGAAAAGATTCTACAACAAAGGGAGAGACAAAGATAGAATTGCTACACCTATCCAGTGAAGGGAATAAAGAAAAGCACTCTGTAAGAATCAAATCTAAGCTAGAAGAGCTTACCGAGAGTCAAATATTTAAATTGGTTATAGAATAATAAGTTTGGTATGTTATGACATATTTCATATTGAGTTGATAGTATGTTGCCATGAATGCCAAAGGGAGAGATTGATGAACTATAACTGATTGAATGTTTGAAGATGACAAGTTGATGATCACCGAGCTGCAGAAACTAAATGCAAGGCATTAAATCAGTTAATGTATTGTATTGTCATTGATGTCAACTTGATTTAAGCTGATTGGTTATATGCATAATGTTATAGACTTCAAGAAACTAAAGAGATAAAGTTTATATTATCGGTAAACATAAAAAGCCATTGTACACCGAGTGATAGTAAATAGCAATGGACAGTGCACACTGACAGACAGAGAACCCCAAGCAATCATAGTGTATACTGAGCACCACAACCCCGAGCATAACTAAAGAGAACCCTGAGTAGTTCACAATGTTGACTGACAGATAGACAACAATGACAGACAATATTGATGCCCAAGGACAACTGGAGTCAATGACCGAGCAAACTAAGATTTGATCACCAATCAGAACTAGAGTTAGGAAATGACAAAACACTTAGCTAGCAGGAGCTAAAGATAGAGTTAACTGATTGATTGATTTTTTTTATCGACCAGTTAAACTAAAGATTTAAAGCTAGTTTTATTCCTAGATGTCAAGGAGAAGTCTACAAGATAAAACTAAAGCAAATTTTTAAAGATTAAAGCAATGCATGACGAGATTTGTAGATCAAGAAATAATCTACGTCAAGAACAGGAAACATAATGAGATGAAATGGTGAAATCATGTCTATATAAAGAGATAATTAATTCATTATAAAATAGAGGAATGCTGAATATAATTATGGTGAAGATAGAAGTATTCATGCAAATCTGATCATACAAGCTGAAGAACATAGCCAATAATTCTGCAGACACTGAGAAACAAAAGCAAGAGCATTCACTGAGCAGAAAAGAAGAAAGAAGGGGAGCAAAGGAATTGAAGAGAACATTGATCAGAAGAGGTATTATGGACTTACAATAGATCTGAAAATCTGCAAGTTTAAGTTGTATTAATGAACATATAATTTACTATTTTAGTTTAACCATTGATTCAGAAAATCTCTTAACCAAGTGAGATTTAACAGTCCTTAATGTATTGATATACTCAAGAGTATCAAAAGGTTTTTCCTTGTTGATAGTATAGTGAATGAATAAGGTCAAAAGATTAACCAATGGTTTTAAATCCTCTAACAAGGTTGCACTTAACAGTGTGTTTGTAACCTTTAACAGGGTTGGCTCTTCACCGAGCTCACTTCAAAAGAGTGAAAATTTTGGGTTACTAGTCCCAAGTGGTTTTTCCCTTAACATGGTTTTCACATTAAAATCCATGTGTCAAATGTGTATATGGTTCATTTCTTTGATGTTTTTCTTTACACATTACTAAAACAGGATTGGTCAGTAAACACTAAGTTCATTTACTGATATTCAGTAAAGCTTAGAAAAGGATAAACAATATATTCACCGAGCAATATATGTATGTTAAAATTAAATAAGGCATACATCTTGTAGGACTGAAAGATAACTAGAGGATATTAGATTTGTGATATAAGTTTTGGTTGGGATTATTGGATTAATTTTTGAGGTCATTGATTCACCCCCCCCCCCCCTCTNTTCCCCCCCCCCCCCCCTCTCAGTCATTCTAACATTTCAATACCACTACAATTCAAGGTTATCACAATAAATACAAAACGAAAATCAACACTCAACAATTTTAAAAATAGAAAAAGCAATATCAAAGGATTTACTACATTTGCAAGACCCATAACACTATCTTTCATATGACTACTAATATACAAGTTAATTATGGTTTTCCTATTCTTGAAAAATCAATAGTATTTGTAACTTATGATACTTACCTATGTTCATCTTGACCTCATATCTAAAAATCTACATTCATCTTGACTAGATATAACCACCCATAATTATTTTTTAAGAAAAAACATCAATACACAAAAAGAGAAAAAAATCTTATCATTTATAATTAGAAAATTACATTCCACAATTAAAAGTGATAAATAGTTGTAATTCAATTCAATTATATTCTAACAAAATAGTTCTATCTAATCCACTAATTTTATGTTATTTAACTACTAAATTAACGATAAAATGTAATAGAGCTATAGTTAATCCTCTTCATTATTTTAGATTTGTGTTATTCAAGTTGAAATTTGAATGGAAGGGAGAGAGAATAAATAAAATTGCAATTATTATTATTATTAGTTTGATCGATAAAAGGCCTTAGACAAATTTTTATTAATAATCAACCTATTACAACCCAACTCACTAGGGGTGCTGGTAGGAAAGAATTGGGCAGAGAAAACCGCTGGCCTTGCCCCCAAAAATAGAAATTATAAATTTATTGAATTACACACATCTCATATATGTTTACAAGGATTGAATGAGGATAAAGGAATCCTCATGTACAAAATGATAATATTATCTTTACATATTTTCAGATATACATCTTTTCCTCTAATATTAAAATTCCTATATATACAAAGGGAAGGAGCTTCAATGCTCCTTCGCATATATTCTAAACAATACAATGCTTCCATTGTTACAGCTTGATATGAGAAATAATTGATTGCAGCAAATATCATTTTTCATCCCTAGTTCTCCATCTCTAACTCTTTGTGGCTTCCAAGGACAAATTTCCTGCATTCCTGTATTAACACCACAAATCCTCCACGCCTCTCTTTTTTATTTATGTTAGCTGATGGTTACCATATCCATATTGATAATGCCAAAAAATGTACACTATCATTGTAAATCTCTTAACATATCATTGCAAATTCAAATAGCTATCCATAATTAGTGCCAAAAACCATAATCAATTCGAGCATTCCATCCATATTTGGCCATTAATCCATCTATGACTTATTCAGAAGACAATTGTCTTAAAAAATTAACTAAGGTCATCAAGATAATTAAGCAACCTGCTATGAAGAAATACTTATGCCTTACTACATATTTTCAAACTAGCAACTCTATTCTCTCATATAAATCATGATGTAATATCCACTAAAATAATACCATATAACATTCATATTTTGCCGACAAGAAAGATGGGAGAGCAAGCAGGAGCTGGAGGAGGCATTCAAGCAAGAGGGAATTTGAAATCCTGTGATGGCGGGAAATGTGATGCTAGAGGAATCTACAGTTGTAGGAGACCAGCAGAAGGTAGGAGGATCATCAGGGGAGGGCTCCACTAAAGATTCAGATGAAGACAAGGACCCTCATTCCTGAGGTGGTGGGCCAGAAAAAACTTCAACTAAAGGTAAGAGCTCTCTGGCCGATACAAATGATTATGCTTCAGACATAAATTAGTCTAAAGGTAGTTGGCCATCTTTATTTGGGATAAAACCAATGGGAAAATCCTCTTTCCCTAGTATCAGCAACATTTCTGAGCCTAGTAAGGGTTATTTTGGTATCTCCCTTCCTAATCCCCTTGTGGACCATACTGTATCCAATATGACTCTCACACTGGTAGGAAAATTCACGGGGATAAGACCTAACATTGAGCTTGTCAGAGACTTTACTTATCACAAATGGAAACTTAAGGGACAAGTAGATATAGCAGTAATGTCGAAAGGGTTTTTCTCTTTATTTTTTCAAATATGGAATATCTATCAAAAGTTCTATGTGGAGGACCCTGGATGTGCAGCAAATCATCTCTGCCACTTCAAAAATGGGTTACAAATATGGGTCTAAATGTATATATTTTTGATATGGGCCCTATTTGGGTGAGATTACCTAGTCTCCCAATGGAATACTGGCATGAGGATGTTTTTACAGGTCTGGCGAGTGCTTTTGGAGAACTCCTATCGATAGATCCAATGACAGATGCCAAGTCTAGACTGGTCTACGCTAGAATTTGTGTGAATATACACCAAAACATGGATCTTCCCAAGATCATTACTATCAACTCAAAGTTGGGTAAGCATATTCAAGTTGTTGAATTGGAATCGGTTCCTTTTGCTTGTTTTTCCTACAAAAAAGTTGGTCATTGGTCTAAACAATGTCTATTAAACAAACAAAAAGAAAAGGAAGGAAATAATAGGGAACCAAAAAGAGTATGGAAGCAGAAAACCAATCTGAATGAAAAATCCATGGGGAACTCAAATCCTGGATTGAAGGATAAAAATTGTAAGGGAATAGTTAACAATGAATTAGAGGAAGGATTGAGTACTGAGAACCAGATCATCATTGAAAAATAGCTAAATAATAAGAATGAAGAAATAAAAGACATTAGAAAAGTGCAAGATTCTCCAAATGTGAAGGAATTAGAAACAGAAGCCATTATACCTAAGAAAAAAGTGATAGAAAGTTCTTCCCCTATTAGTTTAGGCCCTTCCAATCCTGAAGAAGGAAACAATGGGGAACATGATCTCAATGGAAATCTCTCTGAAGATAGTGATGATGACTCATCATCCCCTATAGAGGATTTGTGGAGTGAAGAAATACTGGAGAGTTACTTGATTTAAGAGGTAAGTCAAGAAGCTCCATCGATACAGACAAAGGAAAAAAAACACTCCAATAAAAACTCAGGCAAAAAAGGAGATCAGAGCAATAGCAATTTGAGTGAATCAGCTAAAAACAAGAGAACCAAAATCAAGGGGGAGTTAAAACAAGAAGACAACACAAGGCTGATCTGGGAATCCCTAAAAATAAAAGAGGAAAATCATCAATAAAAAAACAAGAGAGAAGGAAGAAAAACAAAATATAGTGGATCGTAAGCAACACACCATTCCTGAGATATGCTCCCCAAGCCATTAAAATGAAATTAATAACTAGGAATATAAGAGGGCTTAGGAGTCCCCATAAACATGATGTCCTAAGGAACCTGGTGAGAGATAGAAAACCAGACATGTTACTTATTCAAGAAACTTAAGTGCCCAAAGACAAGCTGAAAAAAATGCATGTGTTGAAAGACTATGGGAGTATAGGTGGAGATTCTGAAGGAGCTTCTGGAGGCATTGGTATTTTTTGGAACAAAAAGACTGTTGATTATACCTTTATTATTAGTGAGAAAAACATTTTTATGGTTAAGGTTTTTTATATGAAGGATAATTTTTATTGGAACCTTATCAATATATATGCTCCCAATACTAGAAGAGGTAGACAAAAGTTTATGCAAAGAATGAGATAAATTCGTAACCAGTTTCAAGAAGCAAGCTGGATGATTATGGGAGATTTTAATACTCCTCTTAAAAATGAGGAGAAAAAGGGTGAAATCCCATCCCAGCTAGATAGAAGAACTGATCTTGTGGAGTACATTAATGAGGAATCTCTTTTAGATATTGACTTGGAAGGAATTGATTACACTTGGTCTAATTGATGCATTGGGAATGACTTGATCTAGGTCAAATTGGATAGAGCCCTCTTAACCCATGATTGGCTTTCAAGGTATTCATGTACTCTTTCTTCTGAACTGCTTATAGGATATGATCACTTTCCCATATATTTAAATGTTAAAAGGATCAGTGGTAAAAAGAATATCCCTTTCAAATTTGAAAAAATCTGGCTAGCTCATCCTAAATTAAAATAAAAGATTGAAGAATGGTGGAATGATACTATTGAAGGGGGGGCTATGTATAGAACTACTAAAAAGCTGAGCACTATTAAAAGGAAACTGAAAAGCTGGAACAAGGAAGTTTTTGGAGACATTTTCCAAATGAAAGGGATAGTGTAGTCTGATATAAAGGAAATTGAGGATAGAATCCAGAATAAAGGTCTGTCTAGGGAAAACAAAGCAATGGAAAACACTCTTTTGGCTTATTATCACAATATTATTACTAACGAGGAATATTTATGGAGACAAAGATCTAGAGCTCTATGGCTCAAGGCTGGGGATAAAAACACAAGATTTTTCCATATGATAGCTATGAAACATAAAGCCATTAACAGGATAACGAAGCTACAATCTAAAGATAAAACCATAAGGAAGGAGGAAGATATAAGATCAGAAATGCTTAGATACTTTTCTAAACTCCTGCCTAAGGAAAGTAATTTGAATAGGTCTGACCAGGAGGAAATTCTTTTAGCTATCCCTAATCTGGTTGATGGTCCAACTAATAAATTGCTCCAAGCTATTCCTTCAAATAAGGAGATTAGGAATGCGGTTTTCTCTTTTGAAGGGGAGAAATCTCCTGGCCCTGATGGGTTCCCTATGTTGTTCTTCCATCAATTTTGGAATATCCTTGAAAAAGATGTGTAGGATGCCATCAAAGAATTCTTTGGCACTAAATTCCTACTCAGGGAACTCAATGCTACCTTCTTGGTCCTCATCCCTAAAAATCCAGGATTTGATATTGTGAAATCCTTTAGACCTATTAGCTTATGTAATTATTTATACAAGATTGTCTCTAAAGTTATTACCTCCAGACTTCTTTAGCTTCTTCCAAATATCATTCCCCCTCAACAAAATGATTTGTCCTTGGGAGACAAATTTTGGACTCCATAATTATGGCTCATGAGAATATCCATTCACTAGAAACAACTAAAAAATAGAGCTTTATGATGAAAATGGACTTATCTAAGGCTTATGATAGAGTTGACTGGCAATACCTACAAATGGTGTTGTCTTCTTTTGGATTTGAAAAAGGTGTCATCAAAATTATAATGCAACTGGTTTCCACAATTTCCTCTTTGGTCATTGTTAATGGGGGATCTTCCAATTGTTTAGACTGACTAGAGGTCTGAGACAAGGAGATCCCATTTCTCCAATTTTGTTTGCAATTCTTGTTGAATGCTTAGGGAGATACATCAATAAAATGGTTGCAAAAGGTTAAATAAGGGGCATTAAACCATCTTCAGCTAGAACTATATGTTCCCATGAGAAATTTGTGGATGATACTCTTATAATGGGGGAGGCTACTACTAAAGAAGCCAGAAACTTGAAGAAAGGCCTTTCTGTTTATACTTTTGCTACTAGTCAACTTGTCAATTGGTCTAAGAGCTCAATTTTCTTTATAAATACTTTAGAAGAAAGATAGAAGAATATGTCATATATCCTTGGTTGTTCTATTGGGAAAATTTTATCTTCTTATTTGGGGCTACCTCTTTGTTCGAAACCTCTGGAAAGCTTCTTGCATACTATCATAGATAGATATAACAATAAGCTTGCTAGTTGGAAAGCGGCTCTTCTCAAAAATTTGGGAAAACTTCAATTATTGAAATCAACTCTTCAAAATCTCCCTATTTTTTCTATGAGCTTGTTTAAAATACCCCACAAAATTGCTACCAAGATTGAGAAAATCCAGAAAAGATTCCTTTGGTCAGGGGTTGAAGAAAAGAAAAGGCTTAGTCTTGTATCTTGGGATAAAGTTTGCAAGCCTAAAAAGCTTGGAGGTCTTGGTCTGGGAACTATAAAAAATGTCAATAAAGCCCTTCTGGCAAAACAACTTTGGAGAATTTATGGAGATAAAAAAGAATGGAATTGTATCATTAGAAACAAATACCTTTACACTTATAACTCCCTGGAGGACTTTATAAATGATGATATCAGTATCAATGGTTCTTCTATCTGGAATAACATAAACTCAACCAAAGATTTGATTATTACAGGTAAAAGATGGAAGCTGGGAGATGGTAAGAGAATTGATTTCTGGGATGATGAATGGATCCATAATGTGCCTCTATCTAACAATCAAGAGTGGAAACAAGCCATTGATAGATGCAAAGGATCTATTGGAACTAAAGACTATGATTAAATTCGAAGGATAACAAATGGATGAACCTGGGAGAAATTGATAGTACATTCATTTCCCTCCAGCATGAGCTACAGACCTAGTATATAAAACATAACTTCCAGGACTTGATTTTTTGGAGTTCAACACCTGATGGCAAGTACACAGTGGCTTCATCTATCAATATTTTCAATGAAAGAGAGGAGAGGACTCCTTTCTCCTATTTGTGGTATAATAAACTCATTCCCAAAATCAAGTTCTTTTATTGTCTTCTTATTCAAAATAAACTGCTAACCGTTGATGATCTTTCTAAAAGGGGATTCAATATTATGAATAGATGTGTTCTCTACTTGGAAAACCCTGAATGTTGTGATCATATTATTCTACATTGTCCCTTCTCTCATAAGGTTTTGGAAATTATTTTAGAAAATGGAATCTTTGCTGGTGCTTCCCTCTTATTTGGCAAGATTTTGTAGCTCAATGGAGCTACCCCCCTCAAAATTTAATTGATAAAGATCTCTGGTCCCTAATTCCTCCACACTTTTTCTGGTGAATATGGAAATAAAGCAATAATAGAATCTTCAAAGAGAAAGAGTCTTTCCCTGAAGCTATTGGAAAACAAATTAGTAGTGCACTAGAAGAAAACTATATCTTGTCAAAAAAGGATTCTAAAGATAGTGTGAGGAATAGTGATTGGCATGTCAGAGTTCCTAATCATAAAACCAACTCTCAGAGAGCTATGGTTACCTGGACTTCACCTCTGGAGGACTAGGTCAAAGCTAACTTTGATGGGGCAACAAAAGAAAATCCTGGGATAGTTGGAGGAGGAGGCATAATAAGAGATCAAAATGGTATTTGTGTTGGTGCTATTGCGTCCCCTCTGGGTGTGCAATCGAATCACAAAGCAGAAGCTATGGCATCTCTCAATGTGATTTTATTGGCGGAAGAGCTGTGATGTAAGAAAGTATGGCTAGAGGGTGACTCTTTAAATATTATTAATAATATCAAAGGTCTTAGTAAGGTTTCATAGACAATTGAGCATATTATTGATAAAATTGTGGATGTGGCATCAAAATTCACCTCTTTTCATGTCACCCATAACTTTTGTGAAACTAACCAAATGGAGGATAGTATTGCCAACCTAGGAGTGAAAAATGATGTCACTTGTAAGTGGCACAGAACAACTAAGTTTAATGATGATATTAATTCATTGCTCAATTATGACTGCGTTAACCACAAGGCAGGTGAAGTTAATTGTATTAATCATATCAGTTAATGTGATATAGATTTGGGGTATGAAAATGGTGATGTGCCATGTGAAGTGTCATAGAAATTATGATTTCAAGTCACTGCATGCTTTCTAGGGTATCAAGAATCAACCCATTTATTTGAAGCTCTGTGGGCACATTGAGCCAAAATCTATCAAAAACTTGTGTCATGCTTTTTGGGGTTTTACGAGTCATTCTGTTTATCTAAAGTTCTATATGCACATTGAGCTAAACTATGTAAAAAACCCAAAGATTGCTAGAGATTATAACAAAATAGAGGAGAATGAAGAAATGGGTAGAGACCTTAAAAGAGAAGAACTTGTGGTATGTGTATGGAGGAAGGAAAAGGAATTTTGGAGAAAGCTCAAGAAGGGAAAAGTGCACAGATATCTCAAATGGCTCCATGGTAACAATAAGGAGGTTACAAAGGCTTTTGTGGCAGGTTGGGAGAATGGGAAAGTGAACATTATGGGTAAATATTTTTCCCTAACATTGGAACACGTAGCTGAGATCACTGGTCTCCACTTGGAGGGAATGAAATCCTCAAAAGACAAAAAAGAGGGTAATAAAGCCTATAAAACTTTCTCAAAGACTGATGAGGAGTGGGCCATGCTTGTAAAAGGCGACCTGGAATACGTTAATTTGTCAAACATCAAGCGAATCTGGGCCTTTTTCATCAGAGTGATCATGGAGTACTTCACGCTCAACGACAGGTATTCCAAGGTTTATAACTACCACTTTGTTCTGGTTAACCATTTTTGTCATGAGATTGAGGTTTCTTTCAACTATTATCTGTTAAGCTTGCTTAATCAAAGTATAATTGATTACAGAGTTAAGTCATCCCCTATTTTGCATGAGGGTCTTATCCTTTTGATTACGAACTATGCTAAAAACCATATCCCTAACCCTATACCTAAGAAAATTAACAATGTAAAAAGGAAGAGTGTGGAGATTTCTACAGGCAAGAAGTCCAGCAAGCTTCAAATAAAAATATTGTAAAGGCCTTGTTGCTGTTGACATTACTCTGTCAATTTATGATGATATTTAAGGGATGAGAATAGAAGATGAGCAGGATGTGGATTCTTCTGATGATGAAGGGTTGGTTGGGGAACCGTGAAATAAACAAGAAACAAAGATTAATACCCCTATAAATAATGAGCCTATGGGTGAGAAAGGGGAAACTGAGAATACCCAGAAGACAGACAACACTATTCTGGAAGAGATTTCTGAGAAAATTGATAATCTTGTTGATACCTTCATTGTGGACCAGCATATCAACAATGATGATAAGGAGAAGCATAACCGTGAGATTCAAGAGATTAACAGAGATTTGGGGAACATTGAGGAGAAAGAGAATGAAAAGGGTAACATTGAGAACACAGAGGAGGACATTGCTACTGACAAAGTGACCGAAAATGTTTACATTGATATCAATGATATTGACATTGAGGATGATAAACCAAAAAGAGAATTATGACTGCGATGTCAATCCTTCACCCCAAGAGAATTCAAATGGTGAAAATGAGTAGACAAATGATTAGAACTAGAGGATTTTGGAAGAAGAGCTCAGGGAAAAAGACATCAAAGTTAAAAGAGTCGTTAATATTTATTTTCTCCAAATGGCTAGAAATAAAGTAGAGAATGGCTATAACATTGAAAAATGGATTCAAGATGATATGAAGGAGGTGCAGGTCAAATACAAGGATCTGGATGAAAGAAATTCTCTACTAGAGGAAATTATGGATAAAATGCATAATGATGTGTCCATGTACCAACAAGGGAAAGATGTCTTTGATAAGGTAAACAACAACAACTTCACTATGGAAGAAAAGTTAAACACCATGGTCGATAACAGGCTGAAAAAGATCACTGAGAAGATTAATAACAACAATTTTCATCTCAAAAAGCTGACAACGATAAGCAAAATGGGCATGCAAAACTCTATGGATAACTTGAAAGTGCTTCAAGCCTTGCTAGAAGGGAACTACAATGAAAGAGCTAAGTAGGAGGAAGAAGGTAAATAGGAAACTCAGACCTCAGGCCCAGGAACCAGGACCAGATCAAACACCAAAAAGAAATCTGATGTTCAGATGAAAGACATCACTAAGCTACGGGATTCGATCCAGACTATGGAACTGCAAATGGAAGAAATCCAGATTTTGGAAGACCATATGGAGGCTGCTGAGTATTTTCTGCTAGAATGTTTTGGCTGTTGGAAGTTGTTTCGACACTGTTTTGCTGGAAGTAAATTGTTGTTTGCTTTTTTGAATCTTTGTTCTTTATTGTATAATCAAGGGTTAAGCCCTTTTGTGGTCATTTATCTTCTTTGACAGATTGTTGTCGTTTTGGTTTTTTTTCTTTTATTTTGGTTATTTGTAGAGGGTTTTGGGGCCCCTTCAAAACCCGTTGTTACCTTAATTAAAAACATTCATATTTTGCTTGAAACAACTCAAAAGGTGTTCAATAGTATGCCAAAATATACTGATAGTTTAAAAAATTACCTTCGAGACTATAACCACTAAAATCAACAGAAACAAAAGTAGAACAACACAAAGCCACCAAAGCGAGCAAAGAGAGCCAAAACAATAGAGGAAACTATATATATAAGTATGATTATGAATAAAAAAATAAATAGAAATATTTATACATTTACACATTATGATAGTTATATAAATAACAAAATCTTAGAATATTGGTGCAGGGCACCTCCCTATTTGATGTTTTGGTGTTGTTTAGGGTTGGATTCGAAGTTTTTGTGAGTGGTAGAATAAGTTCCAAAAGGTTGGAAGCAATGTTAGTCTAACTTCATGTTTGTAAGGGCTTTAGTGCTCATTAGGGATTTTGGGTCTTTTGACTTCAAATTGTGGAAAAGTTGCCATTTTAGTGTAACATGGGATGGAGGTATGTTTTAGGACCCTACATATCCTATTTAGGGTCCTAGGAGTCAACATCAAGCATCGAGTTGACTTAGAAAGTCAAAATGCAAAAAGTTGCTAGCAACTTTGAAAGTTGCACGAGCAACTTTTGCAAGAAATGACAAAATGTAGTTAAACTAATTTGTAACTACCCATGCTCAGTATATGAGCATGGAATCGATGTTTGGACAATGTTAATGAGATTTTGGATTGAGACACTTATTTCTGACACCATTGTATGGATGAATGTATCCTCATTTGCATACTCTGCACTGTATCTTTGTTTTTGTATGGTCCTGTACAGATTAGCATAGGTGATCGGGCTCCATGTTATTATAGTGTTTACTTTCAGCTTTAATATGAAATAGGTAGTTTTTTTTTAAGTTTATTAGAATTTAGGTTGTACATTTTTGAAGGTCACTGGTGTGACAGAGACAAAAACAATTTTACCCTGTTAGAAATGGCTCTAACCTAGTTTTCCTCTGGTGGATGTGTCTAAAACCATGGGGAAAATAGGGTTAGGTTCTGTAGATAGGTTTGTAGGTTTCTTTTTGGTTGTCTCTTTGTATTTCATAGGCCAAAGATGAAGCCCTATGGATGACTGGTGAAACCAGCTGAGCTAGGACAGGGAGAAGATCAAATTGGTGTGAGCACCCAAGACCTTTTGGGGAAGACTTGGTGGAATTTCTAGATACACTAGATAGTCTCCTAAAAGGTTCAATTGTGGTTGGAGGTGATTCAGTGATTGGAGACAAGATTTGCAATTGTTCATGTTCACTGGTCTAGAGGCCTAATTAAAAGGCTATAATCTATGGCCTGCAAGAAAATAAGGTTTTGGGCACCATCGGAGGTCAGGGTTTTAGATTTTGATGGGGTTGAATGATGTCTTGAATATTTTCAAGTTTTTTTGTGGGGTCATTTGGGGATTTTGGAAGCAATAGGCCAAAATCGATGAAAATAGACCTACAAGGAGTGGAGCAATTAGCCCTTCTAGTGAGTTAAAGACCAATTGGATTGGTGGAGTGTCTTGGAGTGTTGGGATGGATGTAGAATGACCAAGAAAGGGTCAAGAGGTATATGGAGAGCCTCAGTGAGTGTGTGGGAATATCCTAGATAGAGGATTGGCAAACTAGGTGGAGTTGTAGAGAAGGAAACTAAGCTTTTGGTTAACTAGTTAGACTAGTTGAGCTTAGAAATCTTGGAGTCTTCCAAGAACCAACTATACCTTGGAGGAGAATTTGGTGGAGAGGGTCTAGGAGTTCCTTATTGGGGGAAGATCCAATAAATAACAACCATTGGATGGTTGGTTTGGTCAAATAAGCACCTAGAAGAGAGGAAATACATTAGATTGTCAAACCCTCTACATCAGAGTGGTATCAGAGCTGGAATAGCTTGAAGATTGTGTATGTATGAAGGGGAGGAGAGTTAAGAAATTCAAGAGGTTGAAAACATTCCTACTAAGGCAATGAGTAGGGATGCCATATTAGAATTGGTTCAAGGCCTCTTGGAGAAGGCTCATGTGTCTGAGACAAAAAGCAAAAAGATCACTGAATGGGGAGATGAAAATGATGGGGATAATGGTAGTCAAACTAAGGAGTCATCCAACAAGGGAAAATAACCTGAGATAGACAAGGAGCAAAATGTATTCTTAGATGCCTTCAAATATTTAAACAAGGATAGCATGGAACACATACCCTACTACTGTGGTAGCCAGAATGGAGAAGAGTTGTTAGATTGGCTTGAAGCCATTGACAACCAATTTGATTACAAAGAAATATCAGAGGAGAAGAGGGTCAGCTATGCTAAGGCTAGACTCAAGGGATCTACATTGGTGTGGTGGAACATGATGCAAGATTAAAGAGTGAATAGTGGGAAGAAGAATATTTTTTCTTGGGAGAGAATGAAAATCAGGTTAAGGGCACAATTCTTGCCCACTGATTATGAAATCCAAATATATCAAAAGTTGCAGAACTTAAGATAGAAGGAGATGGCAGTGAGTGCATATGCAGAGGAGTTCCATAAACTAATCCTAAGGGCTAGGATACAAGAAGATGAAATGGAGAAGGTATCAAGGTACCTGAATGGGTTAAGACTGGGCATTCAAGATGAGATTAGCATGATGGCACCAGATAGTATGCACAAATGCTTTCAATTGGATTTGAGAGCATAGGATAAAGCAAGAAGAAGAAATGAATTCCATGAAAGAGGAAGAGGTGGCAGCAATAACAAAGGTTTTCAAAGAGGCAGGGGTAACTTTGGTAGAGGATAGAGCCCTAATAGACAAGAAGACAGTCAACTCATGGATAGTAGTGGAGGAAACCATTATAAAGGATCTTTCCAAAGGGGAGGATATAGAGGTAGAGGACTACCAAGAGGTAGGTTCCAACCCCAAGGGAGATCTAATCAATTTTCACTAGTAGGTGTTATAATTGCAACCAAGTGGGTCACACAATGGGCAGGTGTCTGGAGAAGGCTTCCTCATCTTCAATGGGGGATAGAAGGAATCAGTTAGTTCAAGAAGATGACACTCAAAGTGTTACTTCTCCCATTTCCAAGGCAGGGCCAATACTAGATGGAGAGAACTTGATGTTAAGGAGAACCTTATTGAAAGTACCTAACACCATAGAGCCACCACAAAGAAAGAACTTATTCAAGACAACTTGTAGGTCTCATGGGAAGATTTGAAAGGTTATAGTGGACTCTAGATCCACTAAGAATATAGTGTCCACTGAGATGGTGGAGAAATTGAAGTTGAGAAGGATACCTCATACCACACCTTACAAGGTTTCATGGTTGAACAAGGGTCAATAAATAGTGGTAGATGAGCAAAATATGGTTGAGTTTGAGATTGGGGAGTATAAGGACAAGGTAATATGTGACATACTACCTATGGATGCATGCCATCTACTCCTAGGACATCCATGGAAGTACGATGTCAAAGAAATACATGATGGAGAGAAGAACAATTATGTTATCACCAAACTAGGAAAGAAATTCCAAATGGATCCATTGCAAGAACCCAATAAAGAGAAGCATGTGGGGACAAGTGTGATTTTATTGAGTGGGAAATAGTTTCTAAAGGCCATGAAGAAGGACAAAGGAGTCTATTGTGCAGTAGTGATCAAACCAAAGGAGGAAGCTAAGGAGAAAATATGTTTGCCACCAGAGATACAAGCTTTGTTGGAGAAGTATCATGACATAGTAGATAATGGTTTGCCAAGTGCCTTACCACCTATGAGGGATGTGATTCATTAGATTGACCTCATTCCTAGAGAAAATTTTCCAAACAAAGCAGCATATAAGATGACACCAAGCCAAAATGCAGAGATAGCAAAATAGATCAAAGATGTGTTGGATAAGGGGTTGATAAGGAAAATTTTAAGCCCATGAATTGTGCCAATAGTAATTGCACCTAAGAAGGATGGAAAATGGAGGATGTGTATGGAATCCATGGCTATAAACAAGATCACAATCATATATAGGTTCCTAATGCCACGGATAGAAGACTTGATGGATAATCTTGGAGGATATTGCTATTTTTCTACAGTGGACTTGAAGTCAGGGTATCATCAGATAAGGGTGAGGCTAGGTGATGAGTGGAAAACATATTTTAAGACCAATGAGGGTCTATATGAGTGGCTAGTAATGCCCTTTGGCCTAAGTAATCCACCTAGCACATTCATGAGGCTCATGAATGAAGTGCTGGCAGAATTTATTTGTAAGTTTGTAATAGTTTACCTTGATGATATTTTGATATTTAGAAGGTCCAAGGAGGAGCACATGAAGAATTTGGAGATGGTCTTAAGAAAGCTACATCAAGAAAAGTTGATGATAAATCAAGAAAAGTGTGAGTTTCTCAAAACTGAACTAGTCTACCTTGGTTTTGTGGTTGCTAATGGATGTATGAAAATGGACCCTGATAAAGTTAAGTCCATTTTGGAATGGCCTACACCTAGGTCCATAGGGGATTTTAGGAGTTTCCATGGGTTAGCTTCCTACTATAGGAATTTTGTCAGAAATTTCAGTCATGTATGTGCCCCAATTCTAAACACCATAAAAGGTGAAATCAAATGCAAGTTTGAATGGACAGTAGCAGTAGACCAGGGGTTTGAGATGTTGAAAAAGAGGATTGTAGAGCTACCTACACTTAGATTCCCTAACTTTAACCAAATCTTTGTGGTAGAGTGTGATGCTACCAAGTGTAACACCCCAAAATTGGCACCTTACAATTCTAATCAATTTTGGTGCATTTTCTCATCATCGATGTCCTATTGTACTAGGAAAATTCTTCTTCCTAATTGTCTTTAATTGACTTAGTCTCAAATGCAGAAAACCTGAATTTGCATAAATCTCACACTATTTTTAATTCATAATTTTCAAGATTTATTAGCTAAAAAACCCTATGATTAATTAATTTAATTCTAAAGTCCTAAGTGCTTTTAAATTAAATTAATTCCACCCCTTTAGCTAATACACATCAAAAGGAATTAAAAATTATTTGGTTATTTGAAGGGATTATCCTCAAAAGAATTTCATACTTCCATGTGAAAATCCACTCATGTGGCAATAATCCCTTCATTTAATCAAATAAATCTTTCAATTTTGTCTCACCTTCCTCCATGGAGATGAAGAGTCGGCTGTTTCTTTCCAAGAAACTCTTCATCCTCTTTCCAGGTTCTTGTATATTATAGACCTTCTCTTCTTCATTTGGAAGAAGCAATTTTAGAGTATCTAAATTATAGCAAAATCTTGTCTCAATTCTCTCATGTTTTCAATCATTTATTGCATAATTGGCATAATTTCATTTAGAATAATGGCTTGTTGCATCTTAAATTATTTTTCTTATGCATCAAATAGCTTAATTCTATTATCTTTTTCAAGTTCTTAGCTTAAAATATGCATTTCCATTCTTAGATTGTAATTGCATCTCATATAGAATAAATGGTATTTCAGTTTTTATAATGCTTTCAAATCCTCCATTTTAGCAATGGTCATGGTTGTTGGCTCTCATTATAAGAGTAATTGAAAAACCCCAACTAAATAGGAGGCAGCAGGTCAATTCAATCAATATTATGGAATGGAGAATTCATGTTCATTTTTGCAATTTGATGATTGACCAATGACTATGTTGTGTTTGTGCCTGATTAAGAGGTCACATTCAGACACATACATGTTGGAAATAATCAAGACTAACCAAGTTACTGAGAGGGGAGGGGTGAATCAGTAACTCTTAAAACTTTAAGTCATTTCTGCACTTGTATATATTTAACCATTCATTCATCTAATCTACTGCAAG
>MU228091.1:734674-748979 GCA_018584345.1 Thuja plicata | reverse complement strand
TGCACTCTGTTAGGAGATTTATGAAAGACTGTTAAGTCTACCCTGTTAAAGGATTTACAAACTGATTCAACTGTTAGGATGAAACAGTAGATCTTGACTTACAACTTTATTGCTGATAAGATCCTTTTGAGTACTGATCACCTTCTGTGATAGATATGGCTATTCTGCTGCTTTGCTGACCTTGTGAAAATGCTCTGCTCTGCTGCTGTTTTTCGCCTTGTTGCAGTCTCTGCTTATTACTCTTATTTCACTTTTTTTTTTTACACTTCAAATGGTATAATACATTACATATATATACCGTTCCCATAATTACAATTTACAAGGTCGGCCAAATACAAATAAATAAAATAAGATAAACTTATTCCTGAGTCGGCCTTTCATAATTAAACAAAATATTACTGAGTCGGTAGAAGCTCAGGTTCCTCAAGCTGGCTCGGTGATCTTCTGATACTCGGCATCGTCATGCTCTCGGTAAGAGTAGAAGCTTGGTCCATACTAGTCCCGAAGTGTAGCTTGGAACTCGGTAGCCGTTGGTGACTCGGTAGCTATAGTGTCACTCGGTAACCGCTGGTGACTCGGTGGTAACTGACTTCTCGGTTGGCTTCAACTGATGGCTTGGTAGTTACGGTGAAGCTCGGTGACTACCGTCTTTCTCGGTACATGTTGCTCTTCTCGATAACCGCTGCTGAACTGTTCATATGCTCGGTGACTAATGTTCTGCTCGGTTTGAACTGTTTAACCGTTGAGCTTTACAAAGTGATTACTGAATGCTCGGTATAAGCTGTGGACTGAGTGATGAGCTTGGTAAGCATTCAAAATTGAATAAGTGTTTTCACTGATGACAAATATAACATAATTCCAACAATACATTTTGGCACCCACCGTGGGGCAAAAAATTGATTTCTGACCTCACTCTCAAAAAAATTTCTGATAAATTTCTGTACTCTTCCATATGGTCATACTTCTTTGTGTACGGATCCTCATGTGAGAGTTCTGAGTAGGCCACATGAATTTTTGCACTTTCTCACGCAAAGCCTTGCAATTCCTCACGAAAAGTCTTGTACTTCCTCACGCGAGACTTGGGCCCAATTTTTTTAAAAAAATTCACTATTTTGCAAGTACAGTTTCTATTTTTTTTATCATTCTAACATGTTGTTTCTTATCTTTCCAATTTTTCTGACAGCATAACAATGGGTTGCAGGTCACTTGACAAAGATATAAACTTGCTAATGGTTTTCTTGCATGACGATTATCGAAGATTATAAAAAAAAAACATTGTGCTTATTTATCGCTTTCTTCACATAGTATAAATAGGGCCTTGCTAAAATTTCTTAGGAATCTTGATAGAAAAATAGGGGAATAGGATCTTCATTACATGGAAGTGATGAACATGGATGAATCTGAGACCCAGACATTGCTAGCATGATGGAGACCTAGGGAAGCAAGGAAAGTTAATGAACCTTTAGCATGTTCACTTGTTAGGGGATTATGCTCTTCTCTCTTTGAGAGAATCAGAAACCCAAAGGCTTGTGAATTGGTTGGAGGAGAGTTATCTCAGTGATGAATATGTCTTTCATGTTTGGGTAAGGTGAAGAGGTTGAGAAGTATGCTCTTCTCTCTTTGAGAGAATCAAAAAATCTGACCCTCAAATCCAAGCCAAGTTTTGTGTCACCTTTAGAGGGCTTGTCGGAAGTTAAACCTCTAGGAATGACCCAAGTGAGTACACACCTATCACCGGTGATTCTGCCTCACTATAAAAAAGTCTACTTTGTTGATTCCAAAGACTCCAAAGCCATGGTAACTTCTTTATTAGGATTCTGACTATCATTTTGAGAAAGCCTTGTCTATTGTACTGAGCGGCACCGCTCCTAGCCTTGCTTGCGGGGGTGTATGACTTTCAAGTGTTGGTGTGGCTGCAAGGCCCCAGCCCTGTATCAGGGGCACCAAAGGTTATTTTTAATGGAATCCCACTAAAAAATTTCTTAGTTAGATTCCTACCTGGATCACCTCCAAAAGAAGACATAATCTGTGCGCAGGGAGGGGGAAGAATCTCTCCCCTAGATTCTCAACATAGGTATGCACCTGGATGCTTGAGGTGGTATATGACACTGGCCCTTGCTTTAAGGGTAACCTTTGAACATATATTTTTGAGTCCTTGGAAACACCAAAAACACAGGCGCTCTCTCCAAGGTGACACTACTATGTAAGGTGCACGCATACGCATAAGACAGTGAGGCACAGATTTTGTCTTCTCTACCATTTTTTTTGTATGGATAACTAAGTGTTTGTTTCGAGTCTTAAACTGTCCAATCATGATTAAACAAAGACTCCCGTGATTCTACCAAGTTGCTTTGTCCTTGGCAGAACTATTTGTGACTACTTCTTGCGTCACTATTGCTTGATCAAAATGTTGTGCTTGTTAACGATTGCTTGCCACATTCAAACTGAGATTACTGATCTAAACTGTCATAAAATTGTCCCAAATCTAGAAATTCTATTAGAGAACAGTCCTGACTGTGTCTCAAAATCTGATTTTTTTCTCAAAAATTGAGTTGATCTATCAAAACCTAGAGTTTTCCCGCGTGAGATTTCAGAAACTGAGCACTTCCTTGCACGAGCTTTCATTTTATTGACCGTAGTTATGAGTTTCCTCGTGCGAAACAAAAATTTCTCATGTGAATATGTCCTTTGATGTCCTAAAACAACAAGTTAATTCTCGTTGACTGATGATTTTTTTGTCTGGTCTAATTTTTGCCTGAGATCTGATTGCATGTTTCCCTTTTGTCTGTAGTCTAAAAATAATTGTCTCGAGTTGTGAATCGACTGATTCTTGCTCAAACTCATTTTTTCTCTTTGTCTATGTTCTGCCTTTTTTTTCTTTTTTACCTTGCAACATGATAGTCACATCTCGGTTGTTCTATCCATACCCTTGATGATTCGTGTCGGGTGCATTTCACATCTTGGCTGTTCTAGCCTATTATCTCCTTTTCGCTATTTCTAGAGATAGAGTTCTAAGTTGGATCCTAAGTCCTCTCTCATTTCACCTTTTTCTATGCATGTTACGACTAGAAGTGGCAACAAGTGCATCACATCAATCTTACAATGTCTAAAAGCAAAGAAGAGATTCTTAGGGAAACTTTATTAAAACAACTTCAAACTTTGGAATCTGAACTCCAACGATTAAAGAAGGAAAATGATAATCCATCTGAAGAATCCTCCTTAAGATCAACTCATCCTTTTATATTTGATCATGATTCTCATATATCTCCACTTTCTTCCAACATGGATAAATCTTGGTATGACAATCCCATCTTTGATCAAGAACAATTTTATGACAATCCCAACTTTGATCAAGAACAGTTTTATGAAAATCCCAACTTTGATCAAGAGAATATAGAGGAAGCTATGACAACATTAGATGAAATCCTTTTCTATCCACAAAATAAGGATATTGCAAGTCAAGAAGCATCTAATTATCCTTTACAGAGAATCTTTACTCCTTTGGGACAATCTTATGAATCTGCATTGACAGAACTTCTTGAGCATAATCTCATCACATTGCCTCAAGCCACATCATATAGATTTAGATTCTTGAGTCCCTATTGTGCATATCATCAAAGAAATAAGCATAAAACTTCATATTACATGGAGTTGAAACATAAGATCCAAGATCTCATAGATGATGGCATAATCGAAGTGGAAAATGCTAACGAGTCATCTAGTGAAGATACTAATCTCAAGCAGGATCAATATTAGGAATCCATGTCTAGAAATGGTTCCCATACCACATCTACTTCTTCCACCATTCCTCCATCTCCTAAAGCTTCATCATCTCTATCAAGAACTGAGATTAATGACAACTATGTCTACTCTCAAGGACTGCCTCCAAAAGAGATTCAAGCTAATCTGCATACGACTGCAAGTCCTTCTCAGGCTTCAAAGATCATAGACCCCAAGATTCCATGTGCTGAAACACTTATCATGCCTACTCAAAATGATACTCCATTAGCCTTTCAAGAATCCCTCATGCATATCAAAACTCCCACCTCATCCATAGAAGTGGCTCCATGTCACGAGGGGAATCCAATGTGCAAAGAAACAAATATCAGCAATAATCAAGATCAAGACACCATCCATCCTTATCCAATGGTTGACCAAAGTCACACATCTCAAGAGTCTCATGATGATCCTTCCATCCCATTCCATTTCTCCCTAGAAGAAACTCTTACATCTCCTATATCTTATCCATCTCCCAAGAAAGATCAAGATATCCTTTCCACCATCTCTACTGAGATTATTGAAAAACAAGAGAAAGGTAACCTTTGTACACCATCTAAAGATCCTTGTCAAGATAAGAGAATCCCATCATCTCCTTGTCATTCCCCTCCATATCCACCTCAAGAAAACATCGTTCCTCCAAATCCCTTGCAGAAAAATAAATCCCCTGAAGCTTCAGTTGCTCCTATCGAAATTGCTCCTATCAAAGCTACTCATGCACCTATTGATATGAAGATGAATTCAAAAGAGAAGAGCCTTGGAAATGCTACTCACTATAAAGATGTTGATATCCCCTCCACACTTTATATCCCTCCGTTCAAATGTAAGAATTATCTTTCACTATCCTCCAAATCCATCCTTGATCCTCATATTCCAAAGCTAAAACCGTCAAACCTTCCATCTATATTGGGTCCTTATGTCCCTCCATCTACCATGCCTATCAATACTATCTTGCCATCCACTTATCCTATCTCCTATCAAGATCAACAAAGACATATATCCTTGAACTCTCCCTATCAACCCATCCATATGAACCAGTCATATCAGCCCTATTCATCCATAATTCCCAAGTCTTTTGGAAGCAATTTGGATGTAAAACAAAGAAACCAGAAATATAAGAATCCACTTTCATACAAAAATCACTATGTCCCATCTAATCGAAATGTGACTACAAATAAAAAGGAAATATTCAAGAGGCCACAAAGGTCCACTGAGCAAAGAACCAAATCAAAGAAAATATGGGTTCCTAAATCCATTATGAGATAATTGTGCTCTAAATCATCTGATACAAACAAAAAATCAAAAGCTATGTGGGTTCCCAAGTATATTCTCAAGGACTTGGATACAAAAAGAAAAGCAAAAGCTGTGTGGATTCCCAAGTCTATCTTAAAAGACCTGAACAAAAAGGAAAAGTTAGAGTTGGCATCCAAGCTTCCAAAGTCTTGCACATCATCTCCATCTAAACATCTCCCTTCTTCTGACTCCATCTTGGGTCCTCGCATATCAAGATCCATATCCACTCATCCATCAATGTCTCAAGCTATTGCATCCACTTTTCCTCTATCACCCCACCATCCTTCAAGATGTGTGTCGATGTTGATCTTGCCTACACAAAACTCTCAGCTACCTATTATCCTTCCATATTGGGTCCTTACATTCCTGCTATTCCTCTCATCCAGTCCTACTATCCTTCCATATTGGGTCCTTAAATTCATGTTATTCCTCTCATCTAGTCCGCTGCATAAATGCTTGGCTACCATCTCCCTTATCCTCCATATCATTTTTTTTATACCATCACCCTATCAACATCTTTGAGCATACTTTTGTTAGAGTAATAGACCTTTTGGGTTATTAATTAAATAATTTTGATCTAATTACTAACTCACCTATTCACTCTAGTTGCTTAAGCTAACCTTAGGGTTTCCCTTTTAGGATTTCATGATTCCTTTTTAAAGAATCACCTTTGTATTTCAAAATGAAGATATTATTCATAATAGAAGATTATTCTTTTGTATGTGAACATGGTGCCTCTGATATTTTGGCCTCCATAGTTTTTCTCTCTTTCTGTTATTTTTCTTCTTCCATGTGACAGGATTATGCATGCAGGTGTTCTTGGAAGATTACTTTTCCACCTAATCTAACATGGTATCAGAGCCATCCTGCGGCTCTCTATTTGTTTTTTGTTGAAGTGTTTCAAAAGCAGGAGGTTTTTAAGTTTTCAGAGTTTTTTTTTATGTGGATTTAGAGGTGGGCTTTGTTTCTGGTCACTTTGGGCTCAAATGGACATTTTCATTGAGCTCAGAGCACCCAAAAACCTTAGAATCTATCTAAAACATGTCCATTTTGGACAACATGGCTCTGAGGCAAAAAAAATTGGTTTCCAGGGTCGTACAAACACGGAAACCGAGAATTTTTTTTTTTTAAAAAAAACTATTTTTCTTGGTTTTTTGTGTTTAAAAAAAATGCAGCCCACCTTATTATAAAGGCGCCACCGTAGCATCACCGGTGCTTCACCGTGGCCAGCATCGCTGACCGCAGCACCACCGCTGCTCCTCCGCACACCGGCACTACCAACCACCAGCCCACCACCACCCAGCCCGCCACTGGCCCAAAACCGCCCAGCCCCACCGCTGGCCCTCCTCTGCCCAGCTTCGCCAGCCTGGCATCCTCTATCGCGCAGCTCCGCCACCATGTTCGCCGTCCAATGGGTTTTAGCCCCACGGGATTCTCTTTACACAGCGCGAACACACTGGTGACCAAGGGCTCCACCCTTCAGCCCCCTATGCTCCATATGCCCAGGGGCTCAGATTTTTTAAGCCCCGGGGGCTATAAATTTTTGGAGCTCTTTTTTGCCTCTGTTGGTGTTTTTTCTCTATCTGGAGCAAACAGAGGCCTTTTTCTAACTTCTTTATATCGTCAGAAAGCTCTTTTCGAGCCCTTTTTGATGGTGGAGGTTGGGGTTTTGTGTTCTACCATTTTGATAGTGTTTTTTGCTGTCAAATTCTGATGTTTGTTTTTGCCTTTCGGGAGCTATATCTTGCTCATTCAAACTCATTTTTTGGCAAACCAGATATCGTCAGAAAGCTAGTTCAGTGAGTTTTCTAGTGGCAGGGGTTTTTTCTCTGGATTCTACTCCATGTTCTTTCTCCTCTAAGTTTTGCACTTTCGCACTCTAGTGGATTACTTGGGTTCTACAGGTCTTGGAATCTCTTCTTCTATTCTTCTGGCTCACTCTTCTTTCTGAGTTTCTGAGCATTGTATACTTCTCTTCTGTAGCATTCCTTATTCTATAAATGTACTAAGATAAAGTGACGGTTGTTGCATATCTAGGTTCTTGTACACCTTGTGTTTGTTTGTAGTCACACTCAGTTATAAAGTGCCATGGGGGGGGTTATGATGTTTTTCCTTATGTGCTCATCCACCTTTGTCAAGTGAGTGTACCTTTCATGACATGTGCCCCATGCTGTGTGTCTAGAAGATCATTTCTTCTACTTCAACACCACCCTTTATCCTATGCCTTTACCTTCTTCTGCACTGGGTGTTCTTGATTCTTCTTCTTGCAGTTGTTTCTGGCATTGCATTTCAGTGTTCTTGTCACACCTCTCCCTATTTAGCATTATGGGGGGGTTCACCTGTTGGTTCTATTGCCTCCTTGGTTTGGTTGAGTGATTTATGTATTCAATTTTTTGTTCCTATGTACTAGGCAAATGCAGTGGCTAGGCACCTATGCATTTTGGTGAGATGGATCATCTACTATATAGACACTCGTTCATTCCTACTTTTGGAGGTCACCTCTTTGATTGATCAGCTCTTCAGACTTTGTCTTCTCTACCTGGTCATGCACTATTTTAGTGGGGGTTCCAGTAGTTAATTCTGACAGTATTTACGGCTTCATGCTTCAGAGATGCTATACATGCTCTTTCTTGTTCCTTTCTTTGGGACATTCCCTAGATTAGAGGTTTTGTTTCCTTCATCTAGTTTATCTCTTTTTGGGGTAGCATTTTTCCCAGTGGGTTTTCTCTATTTCCCCGCTTTACAGAGATTTCTTGTACTTGGGTACCTGATCAGGTCTTTGTTGTCGGGACCCATCTTTCTTGCTTTTTGTAGTAGTCTCCTAGGTTTTGGGTTATTAATTAAATCATTTTGATCTAATTACTAACTCACCTATTCACTCTAGTTGCTTAAGCTAACCTTAGGGTTTCCCTTTTAGGGTTGCGTGATTCATTTTCAAGGAATCACCTCTTTGTATTTCAAAATGAAGATATTGTTCATAATAGAAGATTATTCTTTTATATGTGAATATGATGCCTCTAATATTTTGGCTTCCATAGTTTTTCTCTCTTTCTGTTCTTTTGCTTCTTCCATGTGACAGGGTTATGCATGCAAGTGTTCTTGGGAGATTAGTTTTTCACCTAATCTAACAACTTTCAGTGGTCTTGGTTGATTATAGCATATCTTTTAGAGGAGCACTATCCAAAGAGCAAGAAGCTTAAGTTCCTCCCTAAATCAAAAAGTACAAAAAAAAAGAAAAAAGAAAAAAGAAAAGTACCTTGGTGAAAACTTGGTAAATAGGCACCTTGGTAGCCAAAGTAAAGATAAATCAATCCATCCTATGGTGAAAACCACTTCTTGTGGTGCCTTGGATAAGTACCATGATGAAAACCTGGCAGACAGGCATCATGCATAATTCTTCCTACTTGCACTCTTCACTTGGGGGCAAGTTCCTTCCATGTCATCCTATCTATCATATCTTACATCCAGCTAGTTCGTGAACATCCATGTTCCTGTTGCTAATCTTGACAAGGTTGAGCCTATCCATGAGCATCATGTATCCTGACATTCATAATCCCTTCCATCATCTTATTCACTTTCTCTCATCCCCGGTACCCTATCGTGATCTTGCTTATCCCAAGCCTATCCTTCCTATCTTTGAGCATACTTTGCTTCATAATCCAAAACATGCACTTATACCTCCATCAACCTTTATCCTGATCATAGCTATATCCTATCCTATGAAATTGACCCCTTGGTCTTGATCAAAATTGAAAAATAAGTTCTTCAAAGTCTCTTGACATGTCCACTCTTTTGGACCACATACTTTTCATGACATCAGGTCATTACCCTAAATGCTATACAACATCGCTCCATGAGCCTACATTGCTCTATTATTTTTTCCCTAGCTTGGGTAATCTTGAAGAGACTATCCTTGAGGGTCGTATTCACCCCCTTCATCCATCATTGGCTATTTGTCTCATACATCAGCTTTCTAATCCATCTGTAATGTCCAACACCTTGCTAGACAATGGGGGCAATTCAAGAACAAGGATCTAATAGATTTATGCACTAAGTTCAGAATTATTCAGCAATGGTCTTCTAGTTATTATCCCCAGGGTAATGGACAGGCGAAATCTTCAAATAAGACTATTCTCAAGATCTTACACCGCACAGTACACAAATCTGGACAAGACTAGCATCTCTAGATTAATCTGGCTCTATTGGCTTACTGCACCAATATACGGACACCAACAAGGGCCACGCCATTTGCTCTAGTTTATGGTGCAGATGCAGTGCTTCCCATTGAGGTTGAGATTCCCACCTTGTGAGTCTCTCTGAAGGGCCTCATTACTGATGATGATATTAGAATATCTTAGCTTCAAGAGCTAGAACTACTGGATGAATGTTGAAAATTGGCATTCGATCATCTCTGAGTATATCAGAAGAGAATATCTAAAAGCTACAACAAAAAGGTTAGACCGAGGGAATTCCATCTCATCCTGAGAGAGAGCCCCAAGAATCAACAATAGCGGGTCCAGAAAGGAAAATGTGAACCAAACTGGCTTGTTCTGTATGTTATCACTGCAATATTTGGGTCTGGCACTTACCAGCTCTCTACCACAGAGGGAGAACAGCTCAAAGAACCTATCAACGCTCTTGATCTGAAGAATTTCTATAGTTGAGATGTCTTTTGAATGCTAATGTACATACTCTATTCTAAAAAAATCTTAAAAATTGCAAATTGTCCCAAAAAAATGATCATCTTAGTGAAAACCTGGCAAATAGGTGCTTTGATGTATCTATTATCCTGGTGAAAACCTGCTAAACAAGCGCCTTGATAATACCAAAAAAATTAAGAAAAATAAAAAAATACAAAAAAATCAAAAAAGAAAAAATACAAAAAAATAGGAAAAATACAAAAAAAAATTGAAAAAATACAAAAAAAATTGAAAAAATGAAAAAATACAAAAAAATGAGAAAAAGAGAAAAATGTGTCATTGATGAAAACCTGGTAAACAGGCGTCATGGTAGCAAAAATAGAATTTCTGCCAAGATGGTGAAAACCTGGTAAACAGGTGCCTCTTGTTCCACAATGCTCTATCTATCACAGCATCTCTTGGCTTTCTTGCATTTTCTCTCCTGCTTTCCTGCTTTAGTTTGCTTTCATGCTTTAGTTTTCTCACTCATGCATTCGCTCTCAGTTATTTTAAAGATTTTTCTCGCCTTCACATGGATTGAAATTGGTCACACTCGGGGGCATCTTCCTAGTCTAGGGGGCATTGTCCTATCTTTTGGAGTATCTCTCCTCTTCACATCAGTCACTAGTGGTTCTCACTGAGTCTTCCTGTTGATGCCTAGATCTCATGCTGATCTTTATACTTGAGAATCTCCCTTGCGTCAGTCACCAGTGATTCTCACTGTGTCTGCCTATTGTCGCTGTACTACTGAGATTTCTCACATCGACTTGCTATCTACATATTCGACATCAATCTATTCAGTACTTGGGGGCATGGCTCCCTACTTTGATCACATCTTTGGTTTACACTTGAGTCAGTAATCTTGTCAATTCTAAAAGACAACTATCTACTGGCACAAACTGGTGTTTCTCAACAGCCCAATCAAATAGTGTTTTTCAACACTCTCTTTGGACACATCTGTGTTTCTCAACACACATTGGATACATCACAATGTAAACATCTCTCAATACCAATCAAACACAATGCACTCACAAGCACAACAGTGTTTTTTTTTCAACACCCCAAACATAGGCACATTCATAAACTTTGAAACATACTGAGCTATGATTGAATCTTTCTCTGAATGTTGTCTATTCTCATGAATTTCATTGATATTTTATTTGTCTATTGCTTGTGGGTATAGTTTTGATGATCCAACAACGTCAAATAAACAAGGTGTATGTGATAAGAGCTCCTGCATTAAGGTGGGAAAGCCTCACATCCCTTGATCTTGTTTATTTGTATGCCAAGGGGAGGTTAGAACTATTTCCTTGATTGTTATCACTCTATTTGTTTACTTGTGTACTCTTACTGTATCAAACTGGAAACAATGTTCAGGTCATCTTGGCTTTTGTGCCCTCGTGCTTATGTTTGTTTCCTACATTTTATTCGATGAAAGTCATATCCACATCATCATGGTCGCAGTGGCACCAATAAGGATTGTATTGACTCCGATGTTCCAAAATACTCGATGATGATAATTATGTGATGAGTCCAACAACCAAGTCCTAGGGTTGTAATTAGCTTAGGCTTGCATTCACATTTTAAGCTTGCATCACGACAGTTTTGGTGCTCTCTTCATTGTCTTCTCATTCTTTGAAGGTCCTCATCTTTTGTCCTGGATTCCTCTCGACTGCACAAGTGTCTGGTCCTTGCTCTCAATCTTCATTCATATTCTTTTGGTTAGTACATGTCATATATTGCGATATCCTGCATGTAATGATTAGTACCATTGCATTTCCATACATTCATTTGCATTTACATATCCATAAACATGTGCATCCATTATAAGCATAAATCAAATCATACATATCATTTATTCATCTAAATAAAACATGTGCATAAACATTTGCATATTCATCCATGGCATACATTTCTAATATCTACATCTAATCATATAGGAAACATCTCATAAGACATCCAAATTTAAAGCAATTTATAAGTAGGTACACTGATGCCAAAATTGATCTCATATATATATCAATTGGTCAAATATACAAGGGTGTTACTCAAGCACAGTATATCAAAATGGTGGTACAATGTATATCATATATCTCATCTAGCCACTCCCACCTGGAGGAGGTGGCATGGCCTGCTGCTGAGGAGGTGCCTGTGGTGGTGCCTGTGGAGCGGCCTGTGCCCCAGTATACTCTGAAAATGGCAGAACCTGGTCCGCTACCTCAGGAACTGTGATCGTGTATGCGGCATAGTAATAGGTTGACTGAGCAGCCTCATATCTCGCCTCTATTTGAGCTCTAGCCAATGCCTCTTGCAATCCTCAGATCTCTCAATCTCGCTCAGCCACTTAGGTCTCCTGGATGAACACCTATTTATGGAAGTCATCTCGCTCCCTCTGTGCTTGTCTCACTCTCTCCTAGCTCCTCCTGAGAGCCTCCTGTAGCTGTGCTACCTGCCCTCCTACCTATGGCTCAGCTGTAATAGTATTAGCCATAACGGTATCCTCCCCCTGCTTAGTGGACCTCTCCTGAGTACCACTACTCCCTGCACCTGCATCTGATCCTATAGGTCTAGTAGGAATGGGAATCTGCCAAGTCCTCAACCATAGTACTCTCTCCTGCTGGGGTGGTACCTATTGTAGTGGTGGCTGTGGTGGCGGCTGCGGCACTTGCTATTGTGGTGGTGGTTGTACCACCTGCTATACTTGTGGGCCCAGGCCAATAGGATTTGTAAATATCAAGAATGGGTGTGCTAAAATGTAATCCTTGTATGCAGGTGTCATCCCTACATTCGTCACCCCTGTCAAATAATCCCACCTAGCTGGTGGTACCCATGTATCTATCATGTTCCTCCCTCAGTCTAACTGTCGTTGTCAGCCCTTCTTTGTCTAATCAACGAATCAGGCATAGGTACAGTACTCCTGAGAGATGTCTTGGGGTCTCCCAAACTGTTGTAAGACCTGTGCCAATAGAAAGTGCTCAATGATGCTGATAGTGCACCCGATAAAAGGATGCAAGAAGAACATGTGCAGAAGCTCATGTCGTGCATCATCCCAAACCTCTATGGCTATCCATGGTCGCCATATAACTGCTACCATATCATTTAGCTGTGCTTGCCACTAATCCATCTTACCCAATGCTAGTTGAGTCATAGGACATGCATACCTATAAATATACGGCTCTAAGGGTTGTCGAGTATCATGAAAAATTGGTCAACATACAGGAAGGTGCTCCCAGGCCCAGATCTGTAGAACAATGACTCCTGCCACCATGGTCCATGCACCTTGATACACTATCTCATGCATCTCATGATACATCTGTGCAAGCAAGCACTCGCCCCATCTGAATCTCACTGCTGGACTAGCTAGCATCCGCTGCAGCATGCCTCCCTAACCACACTCCAATCCATGCTAACCTCGATTCGGTACCAAGTAGCAACTCAAGAACAATGCCAAGACAACTGCCAATGTATGATCTATGCCATACCTGCTCATTAGATCCTCCCAAGAGATGGATCGACCCATCACCAGATCATCCTGGAAGATCACTCTTAGCACCAATGTACCTACTCTTGGCTGGGTATCATACTCCACACGAGCCCCGTGGAATGGTACTTGTATGCAAAATAGATGTCCAACTACTCTAAATGAGATATTAATCAATCTAACTAATAAATCAATCTAAATGCAAACACAATAAAGATTACAAGTTTAAATGAAGCAAAACAGTAAAGTTACCTTCACCTACCCAATGCAACTTGTCTCCATTGCTCTCCTAGCTTTGGTTTCTTGAATGTATGTTGAGCTCTCAAATTTCCAAATGAAGCTCTTTTGTCCAAGATGCTACCAAAGTGTGGAGATTGTATAAATGAATGCAAAATGGTCTAAAACCTTGATTATGCAAATGGATGATGGAATGCTTGTGAAAATTCTTGATTGCTTGAAATGGATGCTTGGATGCTTGTGAAAATGCTTGGTTTCTTGAATGCTTGGATGCTTGAATACTTGAATGCTTGATCACTTGAATGCTTGATTACCTATTATCTCACAAAGGGAGAATGATGCTCCTTTTATAGGATTTTGGAGGACCTAAGCCTAGGTGGCACAATCCTAGGGTGGAAAATGAAAGGTGGAAGATCCTAGGGTTGCTATTGACTTGGTTGAAGGGGTTGAGAGAAAGGGGGATATAGTTGGAATGTGAGAGGAAGAATAGGGAGGATGTTCCTCCTACATTGACATAGGGGAGAAGAAGATGGAAGGGAAAGACACATGTCAAGTGTCTCACAAAGACCATGGAGAGGAAAGAGGAAGGACTCATTCCTCATAAGGACTCTTGGTACAAGCGTCCCATGAGTCATCTTGGACTCTTAGAGGTGGCTTGAGAAGCTCCTTAAGAATAGGGATTGCTTCTTGACTTGGTGAAGGACAAGACAGGTGGTCATGAGACCAAGTCTTATAAGGCCACATAGCCCTTAAGAATAGGACATGTGTGGGTGAGGATAATGATTAATTATTAATTAATAATAATTAATGATTTTAGCCAAGGTGATGTGTAAGGTGA
>MU228091.1:664117-696923 GCA_018584345.1 Thuja plicata | reverse complement strand
AAACCACATGGGAAAAACCCTACTCCAAGAAGAGATAGAAGAAAAAGCAGAAAAGAATGGCTCAAGAGACTCTCTCAAAACCATAAGTACAATCAAACCCCCCATGAGAGAGGGATGAGGCACCAAGCCCCCCCCCAGAATGATGGAACCCCTGTAGGAACAATCAAACCAATGGAACTCCAATGTGGAAGAAATAGAGGTACAAAGTAACAAGGGAACCCCTGAATGAGTGGTGAAACTGGAAGGCAGAGCTGGTGCTCAAAGGAGAATGAGTGAGACTCCTGGAATGGAATCCCCAATGAAGGTGGGCCAATAGATGGGTTGAATCTGTCAGCTGAGAGGAGATGAATGTCCTTGGATATGCCTCAACAACTAGAGGGGAAGGCTCGATGCAGGGAGTGACCATAATAGAAACTGCTGAAGAAGAATCATGCCAAATAAAGGTAGGCGCAACAGGAGGAGGAGGTGGAGAAGACAAAACACTGATCTCAGGAGCAACATAGAAGTTCAGGTAACCCGACTTCTTCTCACTAGGCACTCGTGAAGTAGGAGATATATCCTTCAACACAGGAGATGGTGAACCAAAATGGGAGAAGGAGTACAAGTGGGTGGTATGATCAACTATCCCTGTAGCAATAATGCGGTTAGCCACACGATCTTGGATGTGTACAGAATCTACAGTGAACTCAACTGTCCTCTCTATCCCACTGTGAGTAATCTAATAAATGGAGAGAAGGTTTGATGACAAGGATGGAACACATAGTACATCATGGAATGCACCACCATCGATGTCAATAGAACTCTGACCACACACGGGCATAACAATATCATTCCCCATCAAGATGTGTGGGGTAGTAGAGGCCAAAAAAGTTGAGAAGGAACTCTGAGAAGATGCCATATGATGAGAAGCACCAGAATCCAACAACCACCTAGAAGAGGGAGCTATAGCAGATGCACATAAGGCATGACCCTTTCCATTCTCTGATCCATCTGCCTGAGATGATGATGAAGAAGACCAACGAGAAGAGGAAGATGAAATATCAATGTTGCTCTTATGAAGAAGAGCTGTCAAATCAACAATCTGTTGGGCATATCCATCTACCTTCTTCTAAAGGCACTGAGACTCATCACGATTAAACTTATTTCAATAAGTACACTTGGGTTTGTCTGTCTTTGATTTCCCCTTAGGTGAAGGAGGTGGGCCAGAGGAATGCTGAGAAGGAGAATCCTTCCAAGATTCTGTGAAAGATGATACCTATTTTTGTTCTGGTTTCCATGGAGATGGGTGAGCAACCAAGGCATGGCTCATAGAGCCTGAAGTATCATGCAATTGTTGAATCTTTGACTGCTCTCGAGTCAACCGATCACAGAAGGCCACAAATGAAGGCATATTGTGCCTAGGACCCAAGGCATCCATAGTGGAATAGAAAGTGGAGGAGAAAATCTGGAACTCTCCATGAAGCTTTGAGAGTATCAGAAAGATACACTCATCATCTGATTTGGCCTTCCCACATCCCTGTAAAAGTAAGCGGAGAGCATTGAATTTCATCAAGAAGTCCTCAATGGTGGAAAAACTATCAAGAGATAAGGATGTCAACTTTGCATCAAGCTGAAGTGCCCTGAATGCATTCACTGTGCCAAATAGATCTGCAAACTTTCCCCAATATGCGTGAGGAGTGATCAAACCATCCAGACAAAACATGAGGCTGTCTGAAATGTGTAGTGCAATCAAACCCATGGCTTCATCCATTTTGTTCTTGTGCTGAAGGAACTCAAACGAATGCTGTAGAGCAGGTTGGTTCTCATCCAGACATGACCATAAGCCACGTGACATGAGCAGCCTGGTCATGTGTGCTTTCCAGGTGTGGTAATTGCGCGGTGTCAGCCGGGCCACAGAGGGGTCCGACATTGAGAGAAGAAGAAGACGAAAGTAGAAGGGTCATTTCTAAATTGAAATGACAGAAAGCAAATGCACCCCCCCATAATGTATAATTCTAACCCCATACAACAAAGAAACAATTATTGAAAGCACTAAAAACTAGAAGAAAACCTGGACAATAGATGCAGAGAGGGAGGAAATGGAAGCCTCTACTTCAACGCCAAAAATAGGAGCTCAAACAACCAAATCAGACATCAAGACCAGCAACATCAGGTCTGGCTCGAAAACACCTTTCCAACGATATTTCATTTTTTGAAAATGGACACCATATGCTCAAGTTACGACCGAAAAACCAACTGCGCCTCCGAAAAAGAGCTCATTGGAAAAAACCAGTCATGGGAAAAAAATTGACGTTCAAATGACCGTCACTGTCCATGTGGAAAATTTGACGCCCGTCGTGCCTGTTGTTGGAACAATGGAAAATGGCCGGAAAAATTTCAAAACCGCCGTAATTTTTTTTTTTCTGGTTGGTGACATCACCACCGTACTGCTACATCACCGGTGGGCGGCAAGTGGTGGGCCACCGATGGAGGTGGAGGTCGGCGGCTCCCGGGTGGCTCCCAGGCGCGGCACCACCGGGGGCTGCTGCAGTGGCCGGTGGGCGGTGTGTCGGCGCGGGGCCGGGCACGGGCCAGGCTGGGGTGGTGCGGCGGTGGCCGCTTTGGCTGCGCTCCAGTAGCCCTAAAAAATGTTTTTTTAAAATTTTTTTTATTTTTTGCCTCATTTTTTGAGTCGTATGGCCTAGAAGGTCAAAATTTTTTCTCTGGGGTCACTGTGACCAAAACTAGCGAAGTTTATATGTATTTCGATCTCTCGGGCCTTCTGAACACAATGGTGGAGTCTGTTTTGGCTCAAACAGCTTTAGAAAATAGCGCCTCCTCCAAAGTGAAGAAGAAACCCCTAGAGAAGCTGTGGCTTTCGTCTACGACTCACGGCTTCAAAAAACCTTCAGACCAGGCAGCAGTAGGGAAGCTCTGATACCATTTAGGTTTTGATGGATAAATCCACAGTTGCCAAGAAACCTGCATGCACGAACCTGTTATAGAAGAGAAGCAGAGAGAAAGAGAAGAACTCAGAAGTTGCTCAGAAAGTGAGAGCAAAATTGTAATCTTAATTAAAAGAATAGGGAACTACAAAGTTCAACCTATAAAGTTGAATGAAACCCTAAAACAGGAAAAGCTAGATTGCACATTAATAATTAATATAAATATTAATTATAATGCACCTAAGAGATAGCTTAAGTAAACTAGAGTAAAAGACAACTTAATTAATTAAATCAAAATGATCTAATTAATAAGTGTGAATAGATAATTACTCTAACAATACCCATCAGTCTCACAGATCCTCCTCATCACTCATGTCAACCATGTCCTCGATCAAGAACCTATCCAACCAATTGTCCCCACCACAAGCTCTAATGTGTGATATGTTTAGAAGAAATTCAAAGTTCCTTGAATGGTGGGAATTCAAAACTGCAATTATTATTATTAATTTTTAGTATTATTTTAAATTATTTATTCTACTTCACTTTGATGGTATCTTTTTGGATTTGCTTTTTTTTTAAAAATTGATCAAAACAAATTACAATAAATCTACATTTGAACTTGAACTATTAGGTAGTTTGATTTACTATCATTTATATATTTTATTATCTTTTAGTGTTTGTGGAAATAGATTGTTGAAGTTATAAAACAAGTGTGTAAGTATATAATATAATATATTTGTATCATATGGAGATGCAATGATATCCTTGATCATATTAATGGTGCATGGAGACTCTCCTTTGACCCCGCTTCTTGGTCCAAATATTTGGTTGACTTGTGGTATAAACTTGTTGAGCCAAAAATCTTATGTTTCATGTAGCGTTTCCTCCTCCTACATAGGTTGCTTTCCAAGAAGCCTAATGGGGAACCAAACATTTGTTCTTTATGTAGATGTGATGAATTAGTTTCAAATATATTCTTTGATTGTTTTTTTCCAAAGAGGTCATGTGGAGTTTATTTGACTTAGTGTTGAACAAAAACTTCACCATACCTGATGTTTTAATAGGAAAATTCTTGAGCTTAAATAAAAATAGTAATATTTTCTGGTTTATTTTATTTGTTCATATATTATGGTATATTTGGAAATCTCGTAACAATGATATCTTCAATGGTAGGAGAAGGTGCCTTATTGAGTCGCTCCAGAGACTCATTCTTCATAACATCTCTGTGCAGGTGATTGTGATTTTGAAGATAGATGAGGGAAAGTTCCTGGAGCTAATTAATGATGGCTCTTCCTTGATACTGCATAAGGAGGTCGCTTATGGGTACACAACTGCTACACTAGATGATGAGATGGATGACTTTGATATTACATTAAGGGAACTGCTACACTAGATGATGAGATGGATGACTTTGATATTACATCGAGGGAACTACTTGAGAAAATAAGAGAAAGTCAGGACAAAGAAAGACAAGAGACTCCCAACCCTATACTTGTAGCACCAATTATAGTTGTTCCTCCACTGGCTGATCATCTTCCCAGTCCTAAAGAAATGATAGATCCATATGATATATTTGAACTTAATGAAAAGATCAGGTCAAATGGTGTGAAGGCCCCATAGACTAGTCAGCATGGGTGGCTACCTGATACTAGTCATTTTCTATGGTTTTCATCATATTTTGTATGTAAACAACAAGCTCATATGTTGATATGTGTAAGCAAGTAATGTAATATCATGATAAAACTCAGAGATAGTTCGTAAGGCTACCCTCCTTAGATGGAGCCATATCTTTTTGTATAGTTAGTGGACCATACACTCATACCAATATGTAACTATTGATGCTTTCCTTATAATTAATAAAAAAATATGGAGATGCAATAAAATTTGTAGCCACAATTGAATATATTTTTTACAAAAAAAACTAACAAAAGTAAGAAAGGTTAATTATATTTGTAACACAGTTTAGTAAAAATTTAAAAAGTTTTTTTAGTAAGGTTATTTGATGATGAAGTTCTTTATTATTAATGTTTTAATTAATCAATGGATGATTGCAAACAAAATAATTTATAACGATTCAATTAACAACCAAAAGTTAGCTTGGCGAGATTTTTGGATTTGAATATGTAGTTTTTTTTATTTTTACTATCGATGTTTTAGATCTTGTTTTACAATCTATCATCATGACAAAATAACTAGGTAAGAAAAATTAGAGGATGGTAGTAGATCTAGATAATTTATAATAATTTGGCTGACTATTAGCTTTTTTTACCATCAAAGCTTTAATTATCCTTTGTAATCCATCATTGAGATGATATATTTACTAAAAAAGATTGAAAGAATGGTATAGACTAAGATAATAGCTCTTTAGTTTTTTTTCTACCTCACCCCTTATCTATTTAGTTATCTTGGTCATTACCATCCATTCATTACTTTTCTCTATCTATCTCACTATTATATTGGTTCATGGAGTATGATCCAAAATGTTGATGATAATTTTTTTGCATAGTCAAATCTAGAAATATTGCCTAGTTGATATATTATTTGCTGTGATGGGGAGAAAAAATGAGCAAATATTTTATAAGAAATAAAAAATATAATATTAGCAACTTATCAAGAGAGTAAATTTATTATGATTCAAATAATCTATCAAGAGAGAGTAAATTTCACAAAACGTCTATTTCTCTTTCTTTGGGGATTGCTTAAGTATTTCTTTTATTTGGAGATCTTATTTGCCGCCTTTCTAATATTTGGTACATAGTGCAAGTTTATTTTCAGAGGATCTTTCTTTATTTTGGCAGGCTCTTCAAGGCTTTTCATAGTGTGGTTTTAATTTAATATTGGTGTTTGGCACTATTTGTTTTGTCTCTTAACTATTTTAGAGACTTGTCATCCAATGTTGGGGTATTTTTTCTTGGTGGAGTAACATTATCAATTTGGCAGACATTTATGTGCTTATATTTTAAATTGCCCTTTTCACTTGCAGACTATTTAATGATTTATTATTGCCATATACATAGTTATTTATGATCATTTATGGCAGTCAATTTTATTGGCATCCTTTGGTTTTTATATTGCATTAACGATGAAGTTCTTAATATTTCACTTGGTATCCATGTTAAGGTTGCTCAATCTAGTTCTTTTCATGGAATATAGGGTGATAATTCCCAAGGGGCATTCAAAATGAAGAGATGTTTTTGAGTATGATACTCCCAAACTAGGCATATTATTTCTGTTTGAGTGCCCAAAGATTGAAGAAACAATTAGATTGATCTCAGATAATAAATGAATCCGATTGAATCCATTTGCGTTATTTGCCGAAGTTGCTTCTAGAGTTTTAACTACTTGTATGGATTTTTTGCAAGATTATCATAATGTTAGAGAAGACATACTTGCAGAGATATATCATTTCTCCCTCTACTTTTGATATTGCTCTATCTTTTTATGGAATCGATACTACCTTTTTCCCTTTCAAAGGTTGCTTTGATTTCACTGATATTTAAGCTAATGATGTCCTTGCAGATTTCCTCTGTGCAATTAGGTTTGGTCTTATATGTGATCATCATAAAAAAACTTGCAAGGGGATTGAATCATTTATGGAATGCTCGACCTTTCCCTCAATGACAATTGCTTTGGATTGATTTCAAGGAATCTATAGACTTTCCATCCTCCAAAAGCAAGTAGAACAACCTTCTATCCTAGTTTGTCCTATTATTTACGCACTTCCAAAAGTTATCTCCAACTCTCGGTGGTTGGATTTTGACATGGTTGATGGGTCAATGAGTTTGAATAAAAAACTACATAGTTGAATCTTGATAGCAATATCACAATGCTTGATGATGTGAATGCGTAGCTCTTCGATTCCACACATATCTTTTGGCTTCCCCTTCTCTCACAATTCCTTTTCTATATGGTGATTTTGGGCTGTAGGAGCCCTATTCTTTTATGGACACAATAAGTTTTCTCATCTAGCTTTTGTCTCTAGGAGCCCTAATATTGTTGCTCTATTATTTCAAGCCATTATTTTGGATTGTAAACATATAATTCTCCTATTAGTGGTAGGTCAAGATTTTGGGTTTGGGGTTTCAATTCTAATTCTATATTAGTTAACAAAAAATTCATACAATATATAATAGTGGCATTGGCCATTAATAAGACTTTGAAGAAGTAGAATCTAAATATGATTATATAGATCATGTACACCCTTACACAATGTAGTACACATATTTATCTTCATGGTTCATAAGCTTTTTTTATTATGTTTGTGAGGATGCATAGTTGATTTGAAGCTCTCACTTCTTCATTCAACACTTGACCTGTGTACTACACAAATGTTTGCAACTAATAGATCAGCATTTATCCTAATTGACATTGCACACTTCCTTAACATACCCATTACACACCAAAGTGCAATTGCTAGTTCATATTTCTTTTAAATTGGAAGTATTGAAGCCTCGTTATAATGTGAATGTGAAGGAAATCCCTTCGAAAGAAAACGAAACATTTGTATTAAACCGCCGAGAAATGGATCATTGTCCTTGAAGGTCAAAAAATTGAATTTTTTGGAAACCCTAGAAAATAGATTCCTAGAAATTTCATGTGTTGACAGACATTTTCTGCAGCAAAAATCTCATAATATGACTTGAATGTTGGTGGAGAGGATTGATTTGCGCGAAAAACTGACCGTTTGAGTTGAAGATCAGTGGAGGCGACCACAGAGAATAAATGTAACAACTAAGTGGGAAATGAGGGTACATAACTAGCGTGTCTTCCTTCCCTATCAATCGAGGGAGATAATATTGTTAAAGGTCTGTCATTTAAATTCCATGGTTTAGGATCGCATAGACTAGCCGGAACCCTAAGTCACTGCGCGAAGGAAACAATGGAGAAATTATTTCAGAGTCGGGGTGCATTCATCAAGATCCCACGAACGCAATTAACAAAGACACTTGCCTATTGTATCACTGTAGGAAAGGAAAAACCAACATTAGTTGAAGAAAAAGAAGACGAACTGGCAGAAAAAGTATGCAATCTGCTCAATCAGAATGAGTGGAACTCTCTTGTCACCAATACAGACATTGTTAAAAAGCTGAACCCAGATTTAATATACAGGTTGCTGCTCAAGCACCAGGTAAGAGATATGAAACTGGTTCGTCAATTTTTTATTTGGTCTGAAAAACAAATGGGTAGTGCTCACAGTGTTCATTCATATTCAATCATGTTGCATACACTGTCAAGAGAAAAAATGTTTGCAGCTGCAAATGGCGTTATACAAGGTTTGATTGGTCGAGAAAAATCATCTACCCCACCAGCCAATTTGGTAGATGCCCTTGTGGACACATACAGATACTGTGATTCATCCCTAATGGTTTTTGACATATTAATTGATGCATATGTTCAGAATGGCAAGATCTTTGAAGTTGGTGCTGCATTCCAGAGATTGCAAAAGCATGGTATTATGCCAAGTTTGAGGTGTTGCAATGCATTGCTAAAGGCACTGTTGAGAACAAACAGTTGGGATATGGTTGGGACTGTCTATCAGAACATGTTGGATGCTATGATGGCGCCTGATGTATATACTTATAGTACCATGATTCATGCTTATTGCAAGCAAGGGAGATTGGAAGAGGCTAAGAAGATGCTCTTTGAAATGGAAGCCAAGGGGTGCAGTCCAAATGTTGTTACTTACAATACCTTAATTACTGGATGTTGCAGAAAAGGAGATCTTAAAGAAGCTTTTGGTCTGAAAAATACAATGCGTGTAAAGGGCTTGGTTCCTGATATTTTTAGTTACAGTGCACTTGCAAATGGTTTGTGCAAGAATCAGAGAGTGAGTGAGGCGAGGGAACTCCTTGTGGAGATCGAGAAGGTTGGTTTGAAGGCCGATGAAGTTATATATACGACATTGATTTCTGGGTTCATGAAGGAAGGAAATGTTGAAGAGGCTTTTAAACTAAAAGATGAAATGATGGTAAAAGGGATCAAGCCCAATGTTTTTACATTCAATTCACTCATACACGGGGTCAGCAGGGTAGGTAAAGTGCAAGAGGCAACGAAGCTCTTGACTGAAATGAGAGAGATAGGATTGAGACCGAATGAGGCTACATATAATTATGTGATGGAGGGCCATTGCAAAGAAGGAAAGATGGATGAGGTCTTTGAGCTGCTTGACGAGATGGAAAAGAAGAATATTGCACCTAGTGTCGTGACTTATGGGGTAATTATACAGGGGCTCAGCAAAGTGGGCGAAATGCAGAAAGCTAATGAAGTCTTTAACAAAATGGTGAAAAGAGGCCTGAGGCCCAATGTTGTTATATATACCACTCTTATTAATGGCTATTGCAGGGAAGGTGATACAGACTATGCTTTCGAGCTTTTAGATTACATGATTAAGACAGGAATTGTTCCAGATGTGTTTACATATAATACTCTTATCTATGGCCTTTGCAGAGCTGGCAAGATTAATGAGGCCAATAAAGTGTTAAAGGAAATGTTGGATAAACATTTATCACCTACTGCCTATACGTACAATGCACTCATATATGGTTATTGTATGTCTGGAGAGATGAATGAAGCAGATCTGATCTTCAGTGAAATGCTTACCAGAGGTTTGATACCAAATGATGTTACTTATACCACCCTCATTGATGGTTACTGCAAGCAAGACAATTCAGATAAGGCCTTTGCTATACTTGATGACATGTTGCAAAAGGGTATCTCTCCCACTATTACTACTTACACCGTGTTCATGCATGGCCTATGCCACGCAGGAAGGATGCAAGAGGCAAACCGTCTCTTGCAAGAAATACAGGATAAAGGTCTGGTCCCAGATATTGTTACCTATGGCACATTGATTGATGGGTATTGTAAAAAAGGAAATGTGGATGAGGCTTTACAGCTCCACAGTTATGTTTTAAGAAAGGGTATCCAGTCAAATGTTATTATCTACAATTCCTTGATAAAAGGCCTCTGTGGGTTGGGCAATATGCAAGAGGCTCACAGGATATTCAAGGAAATGTTGGAAATGGGGTTGGAACCTAATAATGTCACATACACAACTCTTATTGACGGACACTGTAAGAAAGGAACACTCCAGGACGCTCATAAGCTATATGTGGAAATGGTGGAGAAGGGGGTTACACCTGATAAGTTTACTTATGGTATACTTATACACCAAAATTGGAAGGAAGGAGAATTTGTGAATGCTTTCAAGCTTCTTAATGAAATGACAGAAAAAGGTCTTTCCTTGGATATTGCAACACATAATACATTCATCCATGGAATTTGCAATATTGGCAATATGCAGGAGGCTAGTCAACTGTTAAAGATGATGGTAGATAACAAATTTCTACCTAATCATGTGACCTATACCACCATTATTGATGGATATTGCAAGGCAGGCAACATGCAAAATGCATGCATGTATTTGAAGGAAATGCAGGACAAAGGCATGATGCCAAACACTATCACTTACACGGTATTGATTGATGGATACATTAAACAAGGTAATATGGTTGAGGCCGTTCGTTTGTTCAATGAAATGGTTGAAAAAGGGATTGCCCCTGATGCTGTCATTTATAGTGTGCTAATTAATGGTCATTACAAAAACAGAAATATGAAAGAAGCCTCTAAATTGTGTGAAGAAATGTATGAGAAGGGTATGATTCCTTTTACTGGAACATATGATGTACTCATCTTTGGCTGCTGTAAGGAAGGAAGGATGACAGATGCTCTAAAACTACTAAATGAAATGGTGAAAGGAGGTGCTGTACCAGGTGTCACTACCTATAACCTCCTGATTAATGGATTTTGCAGGGAAGGCAATATGGAAGAGGCTTGTAAACTTCTGACAGAAATGATGAATAGGGAATTGATTCCCAATGGTACTACTTACAAATATATGATTGATGGCTATAACAAAGTGGGCAACACTGATGAAGCAAACAAAATGGCTGAGATGAAATCAATGTCTGACACTTACCATGGAGAGCATATAAGAGATAAAAACTAAATGCAGTGCATTCACAGTTTGGTAATGGAATATGTAAACTGAGGTGATACATTTATTGTATGCGGGCTGCAATGATGGAACCACTGAGAGAGATATACAAAAGACACATTCTTGTGACATGGCCCTTGTCCAATGAGCTTATTCAGTTGATGATGAATGAATATGCTGGTCATGATTCATCTCACCTGCAAGCCTAGGGCTCATCAAAGACTAAAATGTCAGAGTAGGTTTTTTCTAATAGCATTGCCTCTATTACTAATTTTCAAGGATTTCAATCCTCCTTAAATTTAATCATTAAATTTTTGTTTCCACAGTTATAAGACCTTGGGTCTCAAACTGCCTTCTCTTGAATTCATTGAGGTGCTTCTAGTTACAACTAAATGACTAGCCGTATACCTCAGGTAAAGTGTATTATTTGTACATTTCTCTGATTTCAGTTTAACACACATGTTCAAAGTGAACATAACTAGTCCAGAAGTGCCTTTTATTAGTTTTAAGAGATGATTATATAATGCGGTCATGTTCATGTTAACCATCTCTGAATTTGACAGTTGCGATTGCACTGAGTTAGCTTGAGTTAGACATAATCCTTTGAGAATCATCATGTTTATGTTTCTATATATTTTGTAATGAACAATGGCCATGTGATTTGCCAGGTTATAACTTCTGGATGGATACAGTAATGACTAACTCATTTCCTATCTGCAGTCTTGGACAGCTAGTTCAAGATGGAACTCGACAGTTAAAGTATGCTCATCCTAGAGTAGCATTAGTAAGGAATCCGGCTTTGGGGGTATTACTAATGTGTGGGTATGATAATTGTTATCACAGATGAGGGTACATTATGTTTTTCAAGGGGTATTTGAAGTTATACCTAGATGGATTTATCATCCTCTATTTTAGCTATTTCTAAGTGCCTTAAGTTCTTGCATTTTCTTTTGAAACTCCTTTTGGCCTTTAGGACTTGTACTATCTCATTAGGGAGGCATCTGGTTATATATTTTTGTAGTTTCTAATGGGTTGCTTTGATGTAACAGCTTTCAACTACCACTTTCAGTCAGTGGTGGCCACTTTTGAAAGCTGTAAGAGACCCTCTAATTAAAACATGTATGAGATTATTCATTCTATGTTCATCTCAGCAGTACCAAGCAAATAACATATAAATCCCATTACCGACTTCTCATAAACATCAAATGTCAGGAAAGTGGTTACTGAACATAGCTTAGGGTTTTTGAGCTTTACATTTGTTGCTTCATGCTTTTGTTTATGTAGAGTTTTTGTCTGTTGTACGATCATTCTCTACTTAAAGGATGCTACAATATACTGAGGATGCAATAGGCACTGCTATTGTGTATTTCATCAGCTTTGTACATTCCTTAAATCCCATAAGCCATTCTTGGCCACTTGTGGTTATAATATCTAAATTAAATAAAATATAAAACTAGGAGAGTATTAACTCATTAACATGCGCATATGAACTTAGCTCTTCTATGTAAAGAAGAGATAAACAATATACTTCAGCAGCTCAGCCTATTCCTTTTAATGTTCCGTTTCATCTTGTCAATAATTGTCTACCTTGTAAATGAAACTGGAACATTTGCTGCATGAATCAACAGAGTTTGAACATTTATGGTGTCATCTAGTGACTTGGCTTAGAGATTCACCAGAATAATTTTTTCACAATAGCCCTTTCTTAGTAACATTCCAGGATGCCGATATAGAAATGAAAAAGATAATAAGATGAATTGCAATGAATAGAAGAACTTTATGTTTGTGGATTTATTACCTGCTCATGCCCATTAGGGAGTTGTGAGTCTAGGATTCTAGACTAACTATATTTCTAATGTAAGACAATAAGATGAATCACAATGAATAGAAGAACCTTATGTTTGTGGATTTATTACCTGCTCATGCACATTAGGGAGTTGTGAGTCTACACTAACTATATTTCTAATGTTTCTCATTGTCTTGTTGAAGCCTGTTGGGGATCATCACATGCAATCACTGTAGAGAGGTAACTTATGTTATTTAAACTTGAAGATCCTTTACAGTTTCAGTATATAAAATAGCTACTTTGGGATTAAGCCTCAAATAGTTAAGATCAAGTATCTCTAAGCCAACTTATTGTAGATCTTGTAGTGAAAAGTCCTGACCAGGAAATCACAGCTTCATAGTGTTGGATAAGAGAGTTGTATACTTACATGTATAATAATTAGGATGGGATCAACCTTGCAAATTAATTGGAAAATTGTGAAGCAATTTATTGGGGATTTTTTTTCCTTCTGGATTTATCTTTTGCGTGTTTTTATGGAATGCGTAAAATCGCTTTTGATTTGCTTATTTATATCTACATCTGTTCAAGGGTGCCGGAAGAGAGATATATTATCTACACCTGCTTAAGGGTGACACAAGAAAGATTTATTATTGTATTGGAGAAAGGTAGAGTTTTTGCAATAGCAAATTTTTTTTGCTTGAAAGGGTTTTCCCAAGTGAAAATACTGTTTCCCATTACCTTCTTTTGTTTCAGATTGTATATGTGCTATTTATACTACAGGTTTATTGGGTTTTTTTCCCACAAATTGGAACAGAAATGAAATCAATATAAGAAGAAATAAATTTTATTTACATGATTGCATAATCATCGGATCATATGAGGTTGAAAAGTGAGTGAAACATAAAGGCTGGCAAAGTAACATTAAGGAAGATCATGATCGTGGTATATTTCTCAAAATTTTTGCAAACATGTTTAAATCATCTGTACATTTTACATGTCATATTTCCATTAAAAGTTAATTTCAGCTCAATGTGAATTCTGAAAGCTGGGCTATTGTATGAATATTGAATTCCCAATCATGGCTGAGGGTGCTTACCATCGCTTTCCAAAATCACAAATTCAACAATATAAAGCTTGACTGTTCTTTGCATCCATTTTACCAATAATCCAATGCACTTTAGTGTCTCACCCATACTAGATTTTTGGGTGAATATGGCAATTTTATTCTCCTTCATTGAGCTTTGCAATTCCAATTTCTAGTCACTGTCCCGTTTTCTCTTTCATAATTGACCGAGCAATAGTTGTTTTAATTTATACCTGATCTGTATGGGAGCTTTAAATAAGCACTATTGAATGGTAATACTTTGAATATGATTGATAATATATATATATATATATATATATATATATATATATATATTTGTTAGTCTCTGCCTTTTAGGCAGGAGTCTTATGTTTTCACTCAACTTTTGTCTATTAGTTTAATTTTCTGAAAATATGTATATGGCTTCTAATGTGAAGTCTTTGACAAAATTCTTATTAAAATGAATTTTTCCATAATTTATTGCTATTTTTTGATTGGTTGTCTGCATTTTTGCCAATAGTTTTTGTCTAAGTTACCGGATGCTCTCCCCAACCCCCCAGATGCGGAGGTGGAGGTGGATGCCTTCCGGAGGCGCACAGGAAGCTCTCCACCACCCTGTGGATGCTCTGTGGATGTGCATAAAAATCTGATAGAAGATTTGCCATCTGGACTTAGATTACATAACTGCTGGCTGTTGTTTCTTACTTGAACAATGAAAGACACTGCTGTATTTATAGACCTCATACAGATTTTTGGAAGATGCTATAATAGATATTGTTTGACATTTCTAATGGAGTTACAGGAACGAGTTTTTTTCGAATTCAGGAAGTAGCTTCACATTTGTATACACACCATTATGGACTTGAGCATTTCCAGTTCCTTTAACTTCTATAACATGATTGTTTGTGAAAGAAATTCTCTGTTCACTTCTTTCATTTAATGATTCAAATTGTTTCTTATTGTGAGACATGTGTTCTGTAGTAGCAGAAAGAATTATCCAGTCATGCTTAAAGTTAAAAGAATTATTTGTTTTTAGTGTGACACAACGAGCATTATTTTAGAATCAAAAGATTTTGTGAACTTATTTCTGTTCCTTTCTGTATCCATATTCCTCTTGTAGCATTCACTGGCTCTGTGACGTAGCTTATGACAATAATTACATTTCCATTTGCTTCCATTATAATTCTTACACTTGACGTTTTAGGCTTTGGAGTAGGTTAGCACACAACTCTTCGTAATTTATATTTTTTAATTTATCAGTGGTATCTAGTCTCCTTATGAATGATTGATAGAATTCCGGAATACTTTGTAAGATTATGTGCTCAAAAAATTTATCGTCTTATTTTTTCTAAGAAAAACAAGTTCATTTTCATTTTCCTCTAACTTACTTAAAGGAGAAAACCAATAAATTTGTCTCAGCTTCTTTCACTGCATACTCCCTGGAAGACTTCCTCAGAAAGTGTTAGCTTGATCGATGCTGCTGCTCTCTTGTCTCTGTTATCCCTACTTCGTGATCTTTTCTAGGGATAGCTGGTCTTTTTTCAGTGCCAGTAACAATTTCATTACAATTTTGAAGCATTAGAAAAATATTCAAATGGTAATTATGATAATTTTGTCCGATTAACAGATTAACCTAATTGCTGGTAGAGAAATAAATTTTCCTGTATTGATATTGATTTCAAGTGTTTAAGTCATTCACCAATTTTCCTGTATTGATATTCTTTTCTTGGCAGCAAATATTGCTCACTTCCTTTGCCACAAGACATTGCTAGTGCTGCTCATATCCTAATTGCAATTTTGCGAGTTCAAAAAATCCACACTACAAAAATCCATGCATCGGTGCCCAATATTTAAAACTGCTCTCATACCATACTGAATAAAGAAATAAAATGTATAAAAACAAAGCAAAGAAAAGACCACTTGAATATATATAATTTGCTCTTAGATTACATAAGTACTACCTGCCGTTTCTTGCTTGAACAATGACAAAGACACTGCTATATTTATAGGCCTAACACAGATTTCTTGAAAATTCTAGAATGGCTAAACAAAGTCTTTGAAAAGGAAAATTTGAAAACAACAGAAGATTCCATGTGCTGGAATGTTCTACGTAATAAATGACACCATTATATTCACTGTTCTAGTCATTTGGGAAGTAAACACTATCACCACCACCTCCCATAATGTTTATTGGAGAGGATAATTAGAAACATATACCAGCTTCGTTGTGATGTAAATGTTAACTGATTTCAGTGTTCTAAGCTTCCTTTTTGAAGCTTGACAACAAGTCACATGTGGATGCCGCAGGAACCGAGAAATTAGGCTCACAACATACATTATATGAATATCAGGTCTTGTAGTAATGAGATATAGGAGGCTAGCAACCAAACTGAAGAATATACAGCCTTCTTACCCACTTTTAAACTCCTGCCCAACACATGACAAATTCCTTTCAATCCTCTTTTATTCAAGAACTCAATGGGAAGAGTTTACAGCCTTACGCATATTTCCACCTCCTCATCCAAATTTACCCATGGAGAGACGAAAGGTTTCCAGCCTAAAAAGAAACTTCAGGTCATGTATTTTCTGTGGACCTAATAGCAGAGCATCTTCTCTTGCTTTGTTGAAGGTAAAAACCAAGATAAAAAAACATTTACAGAGGAGTAGGACCTCAGCATGACCATTCCAAGAGATTTTGGGACATGCGAGGACATCTTTTTCTGATAGCCGGACTACTTGGCAGTCACCAACCACCCCTAACTTGCCAAAATGTTCCCTGCCGCTGGCAGCCTCTGCAATATTTAAGTTTACTTCTCGACACACGCATGAAATCCCATACATATGCTGAATATGTTAGTCTAGACTTTTGATTTGCCTCCCAAAGGAATATTGTTTACATCTGTTAGCGATATTACGTATCTCCTATCAGTTGCATATCTGTTAATAGCTGGGGCTGCCATTAGAGAATCGTTCAGCCTTCTCCTTGCAAAAACCGGTAGGCCACGGATGCGTATATGGTTTCTCTCATGACATTTTTTTATGATCCCAGCTTCCAAACCGTAGGCCCCAAATATTTAAACAGTTAAAACTCCAAATCAGCAAATTTATCTCAAATTTTAGCTTTTCAAGTCTCATACTTGAAGAGTCTCAGAGAGTTTATCTGTTTTGGATTTTTATTCACCAATTTGGAGTTTCACACAATAATGCCTTCACCATTGGGATAATAAAATTGTCGAGGAAGTTAACGACTTGAAGACTTAATTTGCTCTTTTCTCATATTTTCTCTCAACAAATATTGAAAGCATCAAAACACAAATCCAATTTTCAATAGGTAGCTTCAAACCCTAATAAACTGATCGAGAATATGGTTAAACTAATATCTCTTAGTTTCAATTTTTAATCTGACAAAAACAAATGCCAGTATTTAGGAGATTATTCAAATATGTTTGTGTGCTTAGAATATTTCCATAATTTTAAAAAGAAAAAAAAGAGACAACGATCCACCTGCAGATGTGAGGATAGTCATTGCCATTGCACATAGATCTTCATTCATTTATTTTGTTCTCAATTCATCATTTTTGTTGTTTGGGATGCAATACTTTTAAGGAAATCATGCCACATACCTTCTGATCGAGCTAGATACTTTTGACATTAAAAAGTTGTATATTTCAACAACTTTTTCGCATAATAGAGCCAAAATTTACTAAACAAAAGAACAAAATGTTACACTACATAGAGGGAAACAAGATTGTTGATGCATAGTAGCTCCGGCCAGATATAAGGATGATTGTTTTGATTATTTAAATATGAGTATGTATGTGTGTATGTATGTCAGTTCACATATTGTATGTTAGTTCACATACATACACACATACACATTGCTTGTGCTTATAAGAATAATCATTCTAAATGTTCCACCATCATTCTTGTATATGATTGAAATACTATACAAGTATAATAATCAGTGTAATCAGATCCCTTTCATCTTCGCTTGCCATGTATCGTGCAATGAACATTGGCAGCTGCATTCCTTTACATACAACAGATTAAGTAATGATCGTATATCATTTATACTAAGGATCGAGCGATGATCCGATACTGTGCACAAAATTATAGTATGTAATGTAGCAGATCGTCGGCTTTCATGATATCATTTGGTTATTGTGTTAACTAATCAATTATGAATCGGGTCTATTGGAAACACCCTTTGGTAATTAATTATGTTGTTTGGCCAAGGGCCATGCCATGAATGGACTGGAGCCATGTCCCTTCATGGCATGTCCTTCCATTAGCGTGCGCGCGCACACACACACACATGTGTGCCAATTTCAAATAGAGAAGCATTGAAATTGATAAATGCTCTCTCTTTTTGATCGACGATTTTAGACTTGAAAGAAATAAGTGTTTCAACATCATACCAATACTATATCATTATTGATATTCATATTTGTTAAAGATTTAATTTTGAATTTATCCCGCAATCAAGAAAGAAGAAAATTAGTACATTATTGCATAAGTCTGCTATAAATTTAATTGCACTTTAATATGGTATCAGAGCCTTGGTAAAGAAGTTCCAAATTAAATTTGAGATATCAGACTATCATCTATTGATGTTGCAGTCACATTTCATTTTTCACTATGTCAAATATGATTAGATTCGAAGATCGACTTGAAGGAGCAAACAACTTCACATCTTGGAAGCTCAGAATCATGAAGCTACTAAAGAAGAATAAATTAGACTCATTTGTAAAAGAAAATAAAGTTGAACCCAAAGATGACCCAGAGAAACCTCAATGGATCAAAAGCAATGAGAGAGCCATGAAACTCATAGTAGATGCTGTCAGAGATCACATTGTGCCTATATTGGCAAAACATGAAACTGCATATCTTATGTTCAAATCTCTTGAGAGTGCTTTTGAAATAAATAATATAGGTAGAACCCTTGCTCTAAAGAGAGAAATGAATGGTATAAGTATGAACAAGGGAGAATCAATCAATGCATGTTTCATGAGAATTACTGAACTAAGGGATCAACTATCAACTGTTGGATATGAAATTGATAGCAAGGAGTTGACACTAATAACCTTAGGCGGTCTACCAAATTCATGGGAGTCATTTGTTCAAGGGATAAGCGCAAGATCCAAGCTTCCTAAATTTGATTGATTAAAATCCATCTGTCTACAAGAAGAGTCAAGACAAATGACAAAAGGAAAAAAAAAACCTACAGATGAGGATATACATGTTCTTAATACAAATTCTCATAAGAAAGGTAAGAAGAAGAATTTCAAGAGAAAGATAAATTCTCATGGAAAAGGTTCATCCAAGCAGAGGAAAGACCTATCACAAATCCAATGTTTTAGGTGTGATCAATATGGACACTATGTAGTCAAGTGCCCTAACATGACAAAACAACAAGCTTAATTTGCTAAAGTTGGAAAGACAAATATAGAACATGATTTTGAGAAATTTGCTTTCTACTGAGCTTTGTCTAGTCAAGTTTCAAACAAACTCAACACATGGGTAATTGATAATGGATCATCGAGGCACATTACAAGATATTGAGATCACCTAGAAACTATGGTAGAAGAATCTGGTGAAGAGGTTACAATTGGGGATGATTCTGTGCATCCGGTAAAAGGAGTTGGAACCTGCACCATCAAGTTGAAATCTGAGATCTTTATTGAACTCACTGGAGTATTATATGTACCAGGTATTAAGAGAAATTTAATATCTATATCAGCTCTTGAAGATGACGGATATAGAGTTACATTCATGGAGGGTAAAGTCCTAGCATGAGCAAAGAACTCAACCATAAAGAAGGCTCAAACTATAGGCATAAGACAAGGGCACCTATACAAACTTTGCACTGAGACAAATCAAGCTCTTATTCATGAGACCTCTGACTCAAATGAGATCTGGCATTGAAGATTAGGCCATATTCACTTTTGTGCCCTAACTTCTATGGATACATTTGTAAATGGACTACCTAAACTAAATCAAACTCATAACGGGTCATGTAAAGGGTGTGCCTTGGGGAAAAACACTAAGGGTACTTTTCCTAATAGTTTGAGTAGAACTAAAGTTGTATTAGAATTAGTCCACTCTGATTTATGTGGACCTATGTTTGAACCCTCCATAGGAGGATTTTTGTATTATGTAATTTTTGTTGATAACTTCACTAGGAAGACCTGGATATACTTCCTCAAGTGCAAAGAATCAGAAGAGATCCTTAAAAGGTTTAAGGAATTCAAAGCTCTCACTGAAAACTCTTCTAGGAAGAAAATCAAAATACTTCTAGAACAGATAATGGGAAAGAGTATACTTCTGAAATCTTCAAAGGATTTTGTGTAAATGCTGGGATTAAGAGGGAGTTCACTGTACCCTATAATCCTCAACAAAATGGAGTCGCTGAGAGGAAAAATAGAACTATCGTAGAAGCAGCAAGGGCAATGCTTTATGATCAAAACCTTGAAACTTCATTTTGGGCCGAAGCATCTAAAACAACTGTGTACATTCAAATAGATGCCCTCACTCACACTTGGATAAGAAAACTCCTGAAGAAGCTTTTACTGGTGTAAAACCTGATATCAGTCACTTAAGGATATTTGGTTGCCTAGTCTACATCAATGTGCTGAAAGAGAAGAGGTTAAAGCTAGATCCTTCTAGAAGAAAAAGAATTTTTGTAGGCTAAAGTGAAACTTCAAAAGCTTACAGAATATACATATCTGGACAGAGACAAATTGAACTAAGTAAAGATGTCATTTTTGAAGAAGAAATTGCCTTCAAGAAAGTAAAGAGTTCAAATGAGATAGAAATACTAGATTCACTTAAAAGTATGGAAGAGGATCCAACTCCTAAATTTCAGAGGGAGTATCCAGATGAAACCACAAGTGAAAGTCAGATTCCTCTTGAGATTCAAGAAGAGGAACAAAACAATAATCACAAGAGACTACTTTGGGAAAGAAAGATGATATAGGAAGCATAAATGCATGCAACACCTAAAGGGACATTCAGAGAGAGCAAAAGACCCTGCAAGTGAACTTATGATGCATTAATGAGTGAGATCATTGATTCTGAACCTACTGGTGTTACTGAAGCTCTCAAGCATGAAGTTTGGAAAGATGCTATGACAGAGGAGTATCAATGCATTCTAAAAAATGATGTTTGGAACATAGTTCCTAGACCAAAAGAGAAATATGTTGTCTCGTCCAAGTGGCTCTTCAAAATTAAACATGTTGGAGATGATAGTATAGAGAAACATAAAGCACATTTTGTAGCTAGGGGATTCTCTCAGAAGGAAGGTATTGATTATGAAGAGACATTTGCACCTGTTGCTAGATATACCTCCATTTGAGTAGTCATAGCTATTGCAGTTGCTAAAGGTTGGAAGATCCACCAGACGGATGTGAAAACTGCATTCTTGAATGGGACTATTGAAGATGAAGTCTATTTAGAGCAACCAGAAGGTTTTGTGATTCATAATTGGTGTAGGAGCACCTCTCCAAATACCTAAGTCCACCTTGGAACCAAATGGAGGTGGTGGATCTAAAGAATTCCTAAAAGTGAATTGGGAAGCCAATAATGGCAATATGTAGTAAACAATTTAATTTAAATGTTATAAGTCCTGGCAAAGGACTTAGGACCAAAACAATGTAAGGGTGGCCAATAGTGCCGAATGGGATCTAAAGTTGTTTAGGGGAGTCAATTAGGTCCTAGAAGAAATAATAAATTGATAGAAGTTAATAGGTTTTTAATAGTAATATGCAATGTAAGTTGGAAATTCAAATATTTGAATTCCAACGGTCATGAGCATTTAGGAGGGAAAATGGTGTTTTAGTGTTTTTAAACTTAACTAAGCCTTCCAACCGACCCAGATTGGTTGGAGAAGTTGGTAGGGAGTTTATTTAATTCTTGGAAAGGTCTATGTACAGATTCATGAAGAGAAGTAGAGACTATTACTCATAATTTCAATAAAATTCAGAATTTTCCCAACCTTCTTGCATGTTTTGACTTCTAAGTCGTTCCATTGGTTTTGTTGGTGCTTGGAGGAAAATCTTATGGTTTTGTAAGACATTTTTGAATGCTTTGAAAGTACCTTAAGTTTCGTTTCAATCAGTTATATTGATTGTCCTCTCGAAGGGGTCATTTTCCTTAGTAATTTTGATATATTCTATAATGTGAAAGCATCATTCCATGAATGTTAATGATGTTTCTCATGGAATGATGCATATTTAACATGTAGAACATTGTACTAACATTATATGTTGCAGAAGAGTTGATTTGATATGGTGATCACCAAGGATAGTGAAGAAAACTTGAGGAAATTGCTTGCTAGAGTGTAGCAGCAAGAGATTTGACTTAAGGAGGGCATATTTTTGTTTGGGGTAGCAAAATTATATGTCGAAGGCATGGTGAATCCTGAAGGAGAGGTTCTGGAAGTGAGTGGAAGGGTGAAATCTAGAAGGCCCTAGTTTTTGGAGCAATTTGGTGAGGGTATGTTAGAAACCCCATAGGGAAACGTGCTATTTCCAAACCAATTTGATAATCCTTAGTTTTAGACCATTTCTAGACTCTGTGAAGTGGCATGTCAGGGCAGCAAATAGAAATGGTACTTCCTTTGTAAATGCACCCAAATTAGCCCTCTTGTAGATAGTGAACAATCAATTTTTGGGATAGTTAGTCCAAAGTACCAATACCAAATCTTTTGATATGTTGTGTATAGGGATAATGGGTGTCTGAATATGTAATTTTTATTTGGGAAGTGTTTTGGGAAAACAAAAAGTTATATGGGAAAAACTCGCTGGTTAAGGCTACAAGGATAGAGAGCCTAAAATGTGGATTGGGGGTAAGATCTTGGAGTAGGACTTCAAGAACCACTTGAACATGTCTGGAGTCTTATTTTAAGCCATCTTGAATCCCTATAATAGTAAGGGAGTTGGAGGAGGTCAGAGTGATAGGTTAGTGGCATATTGGCACTTGGGGTCACTTGGGTAAGGAACACCATTGAAGAAACCAAGAACAAATTCTTTATGAAATAACCCCAATCTAACCTACCGAACTACATCAATTTATATTAGAGCCTAGGAGAATCCTAGGTGAAGATTTGAGGAGTTTCTTTTGAGATCTTTTCTTTAGAGATGTCAGAAGGAGAAGAAGAGGGGATCCCACAAAGGGTCACTAATGCTAAACTTGCTAAGTTGGTAAGATAGCAGATGACAGACAATAGAATGTTAAGAGTAGAAGTCAAGAGGTTGACAGACCTTGTGGATAGACAAGGAAATGGAGAGGACCATGAAGATGAGGAAAGATTTGCAGCAGCAAGAGAGGAACCTGTTGATCCCGAGGATGCAAGATTGGAGAGAATCTTGAAGGCAGTAAAGCGTGGAGACTCAAAGGTAAAATTTGAACTTCCTATGTATGATGGAAGGATGGATGATGAATTTTTATTGGATTGGTTCAGTGCTCTTGAAAATTGCTTTGATTTTGATGATGTTGAAGATAGAATGAAAGTTAAGATTGCTAAGTCTAGAATGAAAGGACATGCATTATTATGGTGGGATAAAGTGCAGGCTGACATGATGAAGAAGGGCTGGTCTAAGATCTCATCATGGCCAAGAATGATAGAAAAGATAAGGAAAAGTTCCTTCCCGAAGACTACAAAGTCCAGTTATATAAGAGGATGCAAGGACTAAGACAAAAGGACATGGATGTCTCAAAGTATACAAAGCAATTCCACAACTTGACATTAGGGCATCTCATGATGAATATGTGGAAGAGAAGGTGGGTAGATATCTTGGAGGATTGAAATACAATATCTAGGATGAGATGAGCATGGCTACACCTAAAACCTTGGAGGAGTGCTTCAAATTGGCTATGAAAGTTGAGGATAAGCTTAGGAGAAGGCAAGTTAGGCAAGGTAATCCAAGAGGACAAACAAGTAAGGGCAAGGGAGTGAATCCAAGGCAAGGGAAGAAAGAGAAAGGAAAAGCGAAAGTCTTAGATCAGAGAGGAGAACAAAAGGATGGTAGAGGAAAGAATTTTCTTGGGAAGTGCTACAAGTGTGGTGAAGAAGGGCATACATTCTACAAATGTCTTGAAAGAGAGGCTAGGAAGAATGAAAGGAGAGTGTTGATCTAACTCAAGAAGAGGAATATACCAAAGACAAAGAAGCAAATGTTGTTTTAGAACCTTATACAGAGGGTGATTTTCTCATGGTGAGAAAAGGAGCCGACATACAACAACAAAAGAAATCAGAGGTATCAATTTTCAGAACCAATTGCCAAAGTTATGGTAAGATTCGCAAGATGATAGTTGATTCTGGTTCTTTTGATAATTTTGTGTCTTATGAGATGGTAAATAAACTAATTTGCACATATTTCCAATTGATAGACCATATAGAGCATCATGGGTCAGTAATGATCAAAACATTGTCATAAAGGAACAAGCATATGTTGATTTCTCTATTGTGATGTATAATGATAGGGTCTTGTGTGATGTGGTCCCTATGACTTGTTGTCATGTCATTTTGGGAAGACCATGGCAAGCCTCAAGACATACCATTCATTATGGATTGGAAAATGTTTATGTTGTGCACAAGGATGGAAAGACTTATACCCTCACATCCCTACCCAACCATGTTGCTGATGAAAGTAGGAACATAATTGTGTTTGGTTCTAAGACTTATGTTGATTTGCAGAGGAAATAAGTGCATGGATCTGTAACATCAAATCATAAGAAAAGGACCACTTTGTTGGTCATGAAATCAGAAGTTTGTGACACTCACAATGCATTGACTGGTAAGCAGAAAACAAAGCAGAATAAAAGAGTTATGGTGGGGACTATGTGGTGTCCTATGGTATCGCCAAGGAAGGGTGATAGTGCCATTACCATTGAGAACAATAAAAGGGGTCTAATTGATCCTAAGATGAAGATGAAGGGGCAGTTTGTGCCGTCACAAGTTGACTGTCCTCAATCAAAAATAAACAAGGTTGCCTTGGGTGGTGACAAGAACAAGGATTTTTCTTTTGTTTCTAATGCTTTGAATGCAGGTACTACTCATATGAAGGATGCTAGGTTGCAGATGAAGAGTTGCAGACATCCATCTAGGAGAATGGGTGGCAAAAAGACATCTTTCCTTCACTCTTGGGACAAGAGTAATTTTTGAGGTGGGGTGTATGGTGCAGGAGCACCTCTCCAAACACCTAAGTCCACCTTGGAACCAAATGGAGGCAGTGGATGTAAAGAATTCCTAAAAGTGAATTAGGATATATTGAAGCCAATAATGGCAATATGTAATAAACAATTTAATTTAAACGTTATAAGTCCTAGAAGTCCTGACAAAGGACTTAGGAGCAAAACAATGTAAGGGTGGCCAATAGTGCCAAATGGGATCTAAAGTTGTTTAGGGGAGTCAATTAGGTCCTAGAAGAAATAATAAATTGATAGAAGTTAATAGGTTTTTAATAGTTATATGCAATAAAATGTAAGTTGGAAATTCAAATATTTGAATTCCAACGGTTATGAGCATTTTAGGAGGGAAAATGGTGTTTTAGTGTTTTTACACTTAACTAAGCCTTCCAACCGACCTAGATTGGTTGGGGAAGTTGGTAGGGAGTTTATTTAATGCTTGGAAAGGTCTATGTATGGATTCATGAAGAGAAGTAGAGACTATTACTCATAATTTCAATAAAATCCAGAATTTTCACAACCTTCTTGCATGTTTTGACTTCTAATTTGTTCCATTGGTTTTTTTGGTGCTTTGAGGACAATCTTATGATTTTGAAAGACATTTTTTAATTCTCTAAAAGTACCTTAGGTTTCATTTCAATCAGTTATATTGACTGTCCTCTCTAAGGGGTTGTTTTCCTTAGCAATTTTGATATATTCTATAATGTGAAAGCATCATTTCATGAATGGTAATGTTGTTTCTCATGGAATGATGCATATTTAACATGTAAAACATTGTACTAACATTATATGTTTTAAAAGAGTTGATTTGATATGGTGATCACCAAGGATAGTGAAGAAAACTTGAGGAAATTGCTTGCTAGAGTGTAGCAACAAGAGATCTGACTTAAGGAGGGCATATTTTTGTTTGGGGCAGAAAAATTATATGTCTAAGGCATGGTGAATCCTGAAGGAGAGGTTCTGGAAGTGAGTGGAAGGGTGAAAACTAGAAGGCCCTAGTTTTTGGAGCAATTTGGTGAGGGTATGTTAGAAACCCCATAGGGAAACGTGCTATTGCCAAACCAATTTGATAATCCTTAGTTTTAGACCATTTCTAGACTCTGTGCAAAGTGGCATGTCAGGGAAGCAGATAGAAATTGTACTTCCTTTGTAAATGCACCCAAATTAGCCCTCTTGTAGACATTGAACAATCAATTTTTAGGATAGTTGGTCCAAAGTACCAATACCAAATCTTTTGATATGTTGTGTATAAGGATAATGGGTGTTTGAATATGTAATTTATTTGGGAAGTGATTTGGAAAAATAAAAAGTTATGTTGGAAAAAATCGTTGGTTAAGGCTACAAGGATAGAGAGCCTAGAGTGTGGATTGGGGGTAAGATCTTGGAGTAGGACTTCAAGAACCACTTGAACATTGGTGGAGTCTTATTTGAATCCATCTTGAATCCCTATAAGAGTAAGGGAGTTGGAAGAGGTCAGCGTGATAGGTTAGTGGAATATTGGCACTTGGGATCACTTGGGTAAGGAACACCATTGAAGAAACCAAGAACAACTTATTTATGAAATAACCCCAATCTAACCTACCAAACTGCATCAATGATGCAACTTCACATGTGTGAAAATTGAAGAAATCCCTATATGGACTTAAACCGGCTCCCCAAGCCTGGTATGAAAGGATTGACAACTATCTATTGGGTCTTGGGTTCTCCAAGAATGATGCATACCCTAATCTTTACTTTAAGGTAATTAACGGTGATATGTTGATACTAATCCTATATGTTGATGACCTGTTAATTATAGGAGATCACCTTATTGTTCAGTGTAAGGACCTAGCATCAAAATCTGACATGAAGGAATTGTGCAATTTACATTACTTCCTTGGATTGGAAGTCTGGCATAAATCAGATGGTATTTTCTTAAATAAAGGGAAATACACTATTGATATTTTGAAGAGATTTGGGATGTGGAATTGCAAACCAATGTCAACACCCATGGAAACCAACTTACATAAAATAAAAGAAGCACCAAGAGAATCCAAATTTGTGGATCTTACCGTTTATAAACATATAATTAGATCAATGATGTACTTGGTAAACACTCGACCAAATATTTGCTATGCAGTAAATGTTTTGAGCCAGTTTATGTGTGAACCTCGAGAGATACATCTTGTTGCTGCGAAGCATATATTGAGGTACCTTGAAGGTACTATTGGACATGGTCTCAAATATTAAAATTTTGACCTAGATCTACATGGATACTCTGATTCTGATTGGGATGGAAGTGTGACTGATTAGAAAAGAACATCAGGATGTTGCTTCAGTTTGGGATCAGCTACGATTTCTTGGAGATGCAAGAAATAGTCTTCAGTGGCTCAAAGCTCAACAAAAGTCAAATATATTGCAACTTCCTTGGGAGAAAAATAAGTAATCTAGCTCAGGAAACTACTTGTGGGATTATTTGGTGAGCCTCTAAAACCTACTATCATCCATTGTGACAATCAGAGCTGCATCAAACTGTCAGTAAATCCAGTATTCCATGAGAGATCGAAACATATAGAGATTCCTTATCACTATGTGAGAGACATGGTAGAAAGGAATGTGATCCAGTTGGAGTATATTAATACAATCGATCAAACAACATACATTCTCACCAAGCCTCCCCCCAGAGTGAAAGTTGAACACTTTAGGAAGAAACTTGGTATGGTTGAAATGTAAGTTATTGAGACTGAGTCTCAAAATTCTTTATTTGTATTAATATAAATAAAGATAATGTGTAAACTCTTTTGTCATATGTGTGACTCTATGAGTTATGGGCCTACCTTGTGTACATTATTGAAAGGTGACGATCTGTTATATAATGAACACTTGTATCTAACATTGTAAGGTGACGACTTTACAATGATTAGTGCACTATCATGATGAATATCCTATGACTTGATATTCATGGAAATGTCACGATAGTTAGTATCTATTGGGCTTATTGATAGATATCATGTGAGACTTGATATCATTTAAGTATCAATATGCTCCATATGAGATAATCATGGTGGATATTATGCGACGTAATATCCGTGGAAATGCCATGACTTGTTATGGTATACAATATGAGACATGATGTCAGTGCACATACTATAACTTGGATTTATATGTGAAGAATTTCACGTGACTTGATGTTCTTAAAGCATCCTCTGATATCACGAGTTAGGTGATATCTCCACTGATATATACTTGATTATCTTCCCTAGCTAAGAGGGAGTGTTAATGCACAGTAGCTTCGATCAGATATAATAGTTCACTATGTGAACTAACATACATACACACATACACATTGTTTGTGCTTATAAGAATAACCATTCTAAATGTTTTACCATCATCCTTGTATATGATCAAAATAATATACAAGTATAATAATATGTGTAATCAGATTCCTTTCATCTTCTCTTGCCATGTATCATGCAATGAACATTGGCAGCTGCATTCCTTTGCATACAACAGATCAAGTAATGATTGTATATCATTTATACTAAGGATCAAGCAATGATCTGATACTGTGCAAAACAATATAGTATGTAATGATTAAAATGTAATGTAGTAGATCAGAGGCTTTCATGATATCATTTGGTTATTGTGTTAACTAACCGATTATGAATCGGGTCTCTTGGAAGCACCCTTTGGTAATTAATTATGTTATTTTTCCGAGAGCCATGCCATGAATGGATATGGCTCCACATTGTGGAGACACGTCCCTTTATGACATGTCGCTCCATTAACACACACACACACACACACACACATATCAATTTCAAATAAAGAAGCATCAAAATTGATAAATGCTCTCTCCCTTTGATTGGCGATTTCAGACTTGAAAGAAATAAGTGTTTCAACATCATACCAATACTATATCATTATTGATATTTATATTTGTTAAAGATTTAATTCTGAATTTATCCTCCAATCAAGAAAGAAGAAAATTAGCACATTCTGCTATAAATTTAATTTCACTTTAACAAAGATTATCTCCAGAATGGATTTATAGTTTACAAGATCAAAGCTCAAATGTTGAACATCTTTTCCATTGATAGTTTACAAGATAAAAGCTCAAATGCTAAACATCTTTGGATCTATGTTTGACATGCCACTTGAATCCCTTCCAAATATTATCCTCTTTGTCTAATTAAAGACTTACCAATACTCTTGTACGCCAACTAACTTGCTTGTAGAGTTGCAAAATAAGTGAACACTTGAGCAGCTAAAAAAAATTCATTGCCCAGGTAACTGACTGCTATGGCCAATGAAAACTTAGTCCCCAGGTAATTGTGCAAATGTCTGTTTAGCACCCAAAGGAGCAAATTGCCCGAAGTGCTTGTACTTGTTTAGTGTCATTATTTTTAGCATATTTTCTATTAAATGTCATAGTTGATAACTATAATTATAATTATAGTAAACATCTATCAGGTTTGGAGTCAAACTGATTAGGACTGGGAATACTCATATAATAAAGTAAATTCCATAGCAATCACAAAATCGACAAAGAGATCTATAGTAAATTCACAACTTTGAAAGAGCTCCATCATCAGAGTTCTGCTTGTGAAAATTTCTTATTGCAGTCACTGATTATTAATCTCCTATCTCATAAAGATTATTTAATTGCTAAAAATAAATTAATAGCTGAATATCAAAAAATAACACAACTGCAACTTCACCAATAAAAATACGGAAAGAAATATGCAACACAAAGAACACAATATTTTTGGACAAATCATCCCTGGAAAAACCCCAAAGGGAAAACCAGTACTGCAGATGAGAAATATATATTAATCTTCAGCAAATTAAGAGATACAAAATTTCTTGCCTCTCACTGGCAGAACTTAGACAATCTCCTAACTCCTCCTGCTGATATTCCTCCACTACTATCCCCAGCGCTATCATTGCGCTCTTGCTAACACTGCAAGACTATTTGCTATCACTTCAAACTCATTTGCTAACACTGCAAATGCTTCTCTGACTTGATGTTCTCCAAATGCCCCTAGACCCCCTTTTATACTACCCTCATTGGTAAACCAACGGCTGAGATCAAATCTCAATCAACGGCTGAGATAAAAACAACACACTCAACCAATCAAAAAATTGATTGCTAGTTGTCACCTAGGGGAATCCAACAATTAATAATTAATTGTTAGCATGTGGACAAACAGCTGTCCAAGCTAACTAACTAACACTCCCTCTTAGCGAGGAAGCTATTCTGCAAGACACCCAACTTATCTCTGAAGAAGATGAATTTTGCCTTCCCCAATGCCTTTGTTAGATTGTTTGCTACCTACTCCTCTGTAGGTATGTACTGTAGTTGAACAATCCCCCATTGTACACAATCTCTGATGAAGTGATACCTAATGTCTATATGTTTAGACCTATCATGAAACACTGAATTCTCAGACAACTTGATGCAACTCTGATTGTCACAATGTATCACAGTAGTCTCAACTCTCTGACCAAACAAGGCCACTAGCAACTTTCGAAGCCATATAGCTTCACACATCGCCATGCTAGCTGCTATGTATTCTGCTTCTATAGAATTCAAAGCCACAGACTTCTGCTTCCTGCTGAACCAAGAGACAACTCCCGATCCCAAACTGAAACAACACCCTGAAGTGCTTCTCTTGTCCATTGTACTGCCTGCCCAATCTGCATCAGTATAGCCTATCAACTTGATACCTTCACCTTGAACATATCTGATCCCATGCTCAACTATACCACGCAAATAATGCAACACATGCTTAGCCACTATCCAATGCACTCTCTTTGGTTCCACCATGAACTGACTAAGAGAGTTAACTACAAATGTTATGTCTGGCCTGGTGTTGACCAAATACATCAGTGAACCAATCAACTGCCTGTATAAGGTGGGATCTAAATCCTTCTCCCTGGATGTATCTACTTTCCTCCAATTCGTGATCATGGGTGTAGATATGGATTTGCAATCCTCCAACCCGAATCTCTTCAAGATTTCAATGCAATATTTCCCTTGCCCAAGGAAAATCTCTCCATCTGTCTGCCACACCTCCATGCCTAGAAAGTAGTGCATAAGTCCTAAGTCCTTCATCTCAAATTCTACTGCAAGATCCCTCTTGCACTCCTCTATGAGCCCTAGTGAGCCTATAAGAAACAAGTCATCCACATATAGAACAAGAATGAGAACCTCACCCCCAACCACCAAGTAGTAGAGGTTCGCATCAGCCTCACTCTTCACAAAGCCCATTTCCTGCAAGTATGTATCAATGCGCTCATACCACGCTCTAGGAGCCTGCTTGAGTCCGTACAAATCTCTCTTCAATCTACACACGTGGGTCTCTTTGTTGTGTGCTACAAAGCCTTCTGGTTGCTCTATGTATACCTCCTCTCTCAACTCACCATTAAGAAATGTTGTCTTGACATCCATTTGATGGATCTGCCATCTCATCTATGCTGCAACTGAGATCATAGCTCGTATAGAAGTATATCTGGCCACAGGAGCAAATGTCTCCTCATAGTCCATTCCCTCTTTCTGAGAGAACCCTTTTGCCACGAACCTTGCCTTGTATTTCTTGATGCTACCATCTGCACCATGCTTGATCTTGTAGATCTAGCGTGATCCAACCACTGCCCTATCTGTTGGTCTAGGAACTACCTCCCACACATCGTTCTGCATTATTGAGGTATATTCCTCAACCCTCGCATCTCGCCAAACCTGATGCTATGCAGCTTCCTGATAACTGGAAGGCTCACTATCTACCAACTGACTAACTAAAGCTACATAGTCATTAAACTTGGCTGGTTGTTTCCTTGATCTTTTACTCCTCCTAGGAGTTCCCACAAACTCCTGAGTATCCCTATGTTGAACCTCGCGGTTCCAGCTGCCAACTGTAGAGGATGAAATATCAACCTCCATATCTTCTTGATGCATTCCCTATTGCACAGTTGCTCCACACTCTGCAAACTCTCACCACCTGAGCCTACATTTGTACTAGTAACTGTACTTGAGCTTTCCTGCCCTTGACTTGATTGAGCTACCCTTGGAGCTTCTGTTGGCTTCTTACTCTGATCTTCTACTGGCAAATCTCTAGACCTTCTAAATGCCTTGTCCTCCATGAACTTGACATCATGCCGAACAATGATCTGTCTGGTCCCTGGAATGAATATCCGATATGCCTTTGAGGTTTCACTGTACCCAACAAAGTACCCCCTCTCTGTAGTCTGATCTAACTTGGTACGGGTGTCACTTGGAATATGACAATATGCCAAACTTCCAAATATCCTGAAGTGACCAACATCTGGCTTCTTTCCTGTGAAAGCTTCCTCTGGTGTCATCTTTCCTAGTACTTTATGTGGAACCCTGTTCTGTATATACACTACTGTACTACACACCTCTGCCCATAAGTAGCGGGGCATATCCTAGTCATGTAGCATAGCCCTTGCTGCCTCTGATATGGACCGGTTCTTCCTCTTAGCAACTCCATTCTGCTATGGATTGGAAGGAACAGTCCACTCTCTCTTGATTCCTTCTCTGGTATAGAAATCCTGGAAGTCATTTCCTTTGTACTCACCTCCATTGTCTGACCAAAGAACCTTTATCTTCTTTCCTATCAAATTCTCCACAAGAGCCTTAAACTCTTTGAAGTGACTGAAAACCTCATCCTTGGTCTTCAAGAAGTATATCCAGTTCTTCCTAGAGAAATCATCAATAAAAGTAACATAGTACTCATATCCTCTGAGAGACTTCATTGACATTGGCCCACACACATCTGAATGTACTAGATCAAGAACACCCTTAGATCTGGAATCACTCCTTGGAAAAG
>MU228091.1:618469-646690 GCA_018584345.1 Thuja plicata | reverse complement strand
GTCTTCTATGAGAATAAGCAAATCAAGTCAAAGACACACATCTAGAAGAGATAGTGAAAGTGAAAGTGAAGAAGAAGATCTAGATGAAATAGAAGCACTCATGGAAAGGAGAATGCAGAGAGGCAAATGTAAATACAAAGGCACGTTACCACTTGTATGCTTTAATTGTAGAGAGATTGGACACTTTGCTGCAAGATGTCCTAACAGAAGAAAATATGACAAAGGTAATGACAGATCTTTGGAGAATAAATCTGACATAGGTGATAACAAGGATTACAAAAGTTATCAAAAAAATTAGAAAGAAGAGATACCCGAGACTAAAAGGATAAAGGAAAGAAGGCTAGCTACCTAACTGCTTGCAAAGATGAAGATACTGACACCAAACCTGATGAAGACATCGAGATGGTATTTGTAGCTATGAAAGATGATTCAGATGAAGATGAAAGGTATGTAGAAACTGCACTTATATCTAAGGTTAGCAAGAATGACATATTGATTATAGATAGTGGCTACACTCACCACATGACCGGCGACAAAGAAAATTTTAATACTTTTGAGTATTATAATGGTGGTATAGTAAGAATGGGTAATGATACACCTTGTCTAATTGAAGGTAAAGGAACTATAATGTTGAATAACCTGATTAAATGTGAAAATACTTATTGGGTAAAAGGATTGAATTATAATCTGTTGAGTGTTTCTCAGCTAAATAATTTAGGTCACAGATTAGCATTTGAGAACAAGAAGGCAAATATCTTCAATGAATCAGGAAAACTTATTGGCACCAGTGTGTTATGCCCTGCATCTCCGTCCCTACATTTTGGGTGTAAAATGTTGGGTCCCCCTTTTTTGCTTTCGTTTTTTTTTGCTTGCGGCTTTGCCTTGCCTTTCTTTTCTTTTGTTTTCTTTATCTGGGTCTTTCCTCCCCGGTGGTTTGTTTTGTTTGTTGTTTAGTTTTCACCTCCGGGCCTAGTCTCGGAGGTTGTCGTTCGGTGGAAACCAGATTTTGGACTCCGAGATTCTTTGCCATGATGTCCTCTAGGATATCATCCCAAAGAATCCCCGGGCCCAGAGTCCGGAGGTTGTGTCTGTCCGGAGATCGCCGAAAAGAGGAGGATTACTTTTTACCGCGGGTATAAATAGGTTTTATCTGTCATTTTCAAATTCACCGCGATTAAAATCTTCAAGCACTTAGAGCGAACCAAAGAGCGATTTCAAAGTGATTAACAAAGTGTTTACAGAAAGTTTGTGATAATTAATGCTTAATGATTCTCAGTCATTCTCAGGCAAGTGCAAGTGCTTCGTGGTGGTGATTCTGGCCGTCAGATAACTCGAGCTGTTGCAGAGCTCCCTCGGTAACCCTTCCCTTTCCTCCTCTTTCTGTGTTCTCAGGTTGGTGTTTTCACTTTCCCTCCTCTCTATTTTGCTTCCGCTCTTTGGCTTTTCTTTGGTTTTTTGTCTGGTTTTGGCTTGTCTTGCTTCATTGCGTTTCCCATTTCATCTGGTCTTTTATCTTCTAGTTTCGCCGCCCGTTGGTGGGTTGGCTCTGCCAGAGGGTTGTCCACCCTCTGTGCAAAATTTGTTTGTTTGTAAATAATGTAAATAGTGTAAAGAGTGTAAATAGCTGTATGTATCAGTTTCTGTCTTGTCTGGTTTCTCCCGCGGGTGTCATCTTGTGTTGTATATTCAAGTATATATGTATATAGTTGTAATATAGTCTCTGTATATCTCCTTGTTTCTATGTATATTCCTTAATCTTTGTGTATATCCTCCCATGTGGCTTGACAAGGTGGTCGAGTCACCTCTGTGTCTGGTTTTCCACCTCTGAGTTCACTTCGAGGCAAAAAACCACCTCTTTGAAACTTCGCTCGCGGCTGGTTTCAAACAGGCAATTTTCTCTCTCCTCCATGAAGTCTGTCAGAACCTCATTTATGTCCCATGCGCATAATCAATTCTAGCCAAGTGGCTTTCCCTTTCCACGCATTCAGGCAGTTGGCTCCATCGTCATCGCCATCACATCCCTTTAATGCCAATGCACATGGCGTCCACGTGGGCTCGATAACTTGCCTTTTTATACATCCTTCCTAACAGTCACTTCTTCAGGCTTCGGGCCTCTCACCACCACCCGTCCTGTGTCTTTTCCAAGTGTGATAAAATTTCCCAGACCCAGATGTATGATAAAGATCCTAAGTTTGCAATGTGTTTTTCTTTTGGTTACCCTTGCATGATACTAACTTTTCAGGAAAGCAAACATCACGGTGGTAAGATCTCCAGACCCCAGAGTAACTATTTTATTTTGATAAAATATTCTGATGGTCGCTTTGCCTTGCAGGTTCCCAGACTTCATTTCCCAAACATGTCTGAAGCATCTGCGTCATCTCCTCTCGGGAGTCCAGAACTGCCAATAGCCACAGAAACCAGGGCAGCCATGAAATCTAAGATGGAGAGGGCCTTGGAGAAATTGCCCCTCACCATGAAGTTCATGTAGAACAATGTCATTGCAGGCTCAAAGATTGAGTCTAAGGTTAAACTTATAACCGACACTAGTGTTAGAACGTGGGTAGAAATGCAAGCCCTGGTTAAAGTAATACACATCCAGAAATAAGCTGGGGATCAATTGACAATCAACGTCGGAGGTTTTGGGATCCTTTGGGCAGCTTGATTCCCGTGCTCCGTGCAGTCTCCGTAGCTTATCCTGATGCTAGCGGCAAACTACAATTCCTCTATTTGGGCCGTTATACTTGCAGCTACATAACCTATAGGATACCCCACTCCTCTGGTATCCCTCAACCCAGATACATTTCAGGCGGGATTGGGAATCCCACAATTTGACAGAGCCACAATTGTTACAAGGGCTGATGCCTTGGCATAGTTTACAGAACTGGAGGATGCTGCCCAGGTGTACATGAACACCCATTGGCTCAAGGCCCCGAAGAGGGACCCAAAGAGAATGAAGATAGAAATCCCCCGCTCTGAATTCAAGGAGAGCATCCATATGGGGATGATAGCATTAGCCCAGGTATTTGGGAAACCCTCTGCCTAGGAGTTTTCCAAATGGATGTATTATTTCCTCCTTGGCATCTCCACTAAGGGAGAATTCTTGGACTGGGCGACAATAATCTCTAATCACGTCAAGTCCCAGTTCCTCCAGTTGGACCAGAAGAAGAAGTTCTTTATGTCTTCCTATATTTTCTGGGCCCTAGCCCAGCAAAATCCCCATTCCAACGGCCTACTTATAGACGACGTGCTTGGGATTGGCCCGGGACAAAAAGCACCGTGGGACCATTTCCCACAAATCCAATGGGAGGCCAGCTTCCCCAGTTTCTGCCAGGTAAACGATGCGTTCATTTGCTATAACCTGCTCACACCCACCCGGGACGCTGGATACTGCCTGTCCACTGAGGCGATGAAGTTAGTCAGTAGTTATGGACACTACTACATCCAATTCCAGCAGCATACATACATTAGGGTTGTCGGCTTCTCAAGGAAACCCTACTTGTTGCCCAGGCATTACGGGGACAAGATTGTGCTGCTGGAATACTGTCGATGAATGATGGAGTTGCACGCCTTCTTATCCCAGAAGAAGGTCCCCAATGTCTCGTTGCCAATCATTTGTGGGAACTACACCTGCAGTCTGACCACCACAAAGGAGGCAGACAATGAGCTAAAAATTTATCACTTGCAGGAATTCTATTTAGCGCGGAGGAACTTTGATCCACATGAAAAAATTGCAATAGCACTGCCCCGGGCTTCAGAGCCCCATCAAATTCATATGGAGGACTTTTGGGCTGATTGCCAGGATGATGTCGATGTGCAGAGCAGGCACTACATCAGGATGATAGCCGGAATGATGCAAGAACTGAAGCTCCAGAGATTCCCTCTGGGCTTCTTTGATGCATCCCCCACCATAGATCCCTAGTACAAAGAAAAGGGGATCGATAAAATGGCTCTGTCGGTAATGGACTGGGCCGCCCAGGAGGGGCCCACGATTGAGGACTTCACTCGGAAAGTAGTCGAGAAAAGTCACACCTATTTCAAAAAGGTGTGCCCCAGGAGTATGCGTCAAGCTCCCCAACTGGTGCCAAAATTAGCACCACAGCAGGCACCAAGGTTGACCCTGGGGGCCGGAACTTCTTCACAGGGTGCAGACAAGGGGAAAAGGATAGCTACAACACCCTCCACGCAAGAAGTCCCTATACAGGAACAAATCAAGCAATCTATGGCTGCCTCTCCATAGATGAGGGAGCATTTAATAATAAGGCTTGCCACTCCCCCGCTCATGGCCAGACCAATTCATCCTCCTTCCTCCCCATCGCTGGCAGCCCTAATAGTGAAGGCAACAGGAGTGGATCCCATGGAAGTGGCGGCAATAGCCGATGCGGGGCCACCTTTGGTTACCCAGAGGAAGAGAAAGCACATAAAACAGCCCAAGGTAGAACCAGCGCCAGTGGCATCCCTCCCCCAGGAAGTGGAAATTCTTTCTTCCAATTCCCCAGAGCTGGAAAAGGAAACAAAGCTAGCAGAGGTCCCAGCCAGTCCCCCTCTGAAGGAGGAGTTTGATGTATTTGAAACCAATGAATTCATAAATCTTCAAGGGGATGATACACAGGCGGAGACAGAAGTTCTGAATACTGAACAAGAGGCTGCGGATCAAGAAGACTTGGGACAAGAAGCTACACAACAAGAGCAGCAAGTAGAGGAAAAGAAGCAGGAACCAGGGATCATCTTTGGGGCTTAAGCAATGCAAGGTCCGGGAGTGGACCAACAAAAACTGAGTGAACAAACGACATCTGCTGGGGGACCTGGACCTTTGAAAACAATCGTTACCCCAGCTACCACATTCCAGGGGCTACTCCTAGGATCCTCTTTTGGGCAGGTGATCACAGCAGCTCAAACTTTAAATCTTGGCCTGACACCTCCCATGCTGCCGAAGGAAGTGCCGACAAAAGAAGAGGCCCTGGCAGAAGAAGACCAAGAAGAACAAGAAAAGAATCTTGAAGAAGACATCCCTCAGGAAGCCTACCAGGGTCCAGACCCAACAATAAATGTACAGGACTAGGCTGAGGAGATGGAGATTGAAAAGGATGTTGCTACAGAGGTTGAAGCAGGGGGAGGGACGGATGAAGTCCATGTTGAAGAAAAGCAACAACCACCGGACACCGGGAAAGAATCAGGAGAACAAACTCTGGCAGGAAGGCCACCTCTCCCACCTCAGTGGCTGGTAGATAGCAGAAAGAGAAAAGCTTAGTCAGCTCTGGTGATTCCTCTCTCCCTGGCCGAGATGATGGCCCAAGTTCAGGCCCTAACGAAGGAGAAGAAAGCCAGGATATTTCACACTTTGTGAACTAGGCCGGGCGGAGAAACCATTGCCATGGTGGTAACACCTCCCCCAGATGCTGGTGAAGCAACTGCAGATCCCGCAGATTATAATATTGTAGAGGTGTCCCTGAGAAAAAGAGGAAAGCAAGGTGAAGTAGACTTGCTTAAGGAGGCGGCAAGGGCAGTTGAAATCCGATATGAAAAGGAGGCCCAGAGGCTCAAGGCTAAAAAGGAAAAGAACGCAAACCTTATGGGGTTGCTTACTGAGCTGGCCAGACCCATCAATGTTGCCCCTCCACAGACCTCCACATCAGAGAAATTACCGTAGAGTGACATAGACTCCCTGCGAGTAATGAAGAAGAAAGCTCAAGCAGTGGACGAATGGGTCGCTCTGCAGATAGGAAACACCCAGCGTTTCCTAGCGTCCACTCTCCCAGATCTATTCACAACTCAGCAAGTTATCCATCAGGCAGAAGCACTTATTGAGAAGTGGGAGAGTGACGCCGAGAATTACCAAGCATGGAAGGCAGAGCTCGAAGAGCTCCTCACCCTGTGAGAAGACATAATTTTTGAATTTGAAATTTTGGGTGAGGAATCATTTGATTTTGTGAGAACTCAGCACTCCAGACTGGACCTCACATTGGAGGTAACCAAGTAACTGGTAGAGTCTTTACAAGAGAAGGTAAACACAGTAAAATATTCTTCCAATTTATACAAGTCTTTTATAATAAAGGCTTCCGAGGCTGATCCCCTTAGTACAGATACCTACACCCCCAAAGAGTCAGTTTTGGGGAGTTTTGATGAAATAATGGCATCCCAGTATCAATCCTCAGATAGGATAGATAGGGCCCAGATGGCAAGATTAACCAAAATAATACTTAAGGGCCATGACGCTGCAAGAAGGGCGGATGAATTCAGAGAAAATGTTCCAGACCTGGGGGAACAAGTTGAAGTGGCCAGGCACAGAAGGGCCAGCCTAAAAGAGATAGATGAAGATGGCATTTTTCGCCTCCTTCAGGCCTTCAACAATAATAAGTGTTAGAGTAATTTAGTAATTACTCTTTTGTGCTTAAGTTTTACTTAGGCAACTTTCTATTTTCTGAGAGTTTCCTTTTTAGGGCTTCGGTATCCTTTATAAGGAATCACCGCTTAGTTTTATTTACACAGAGTTTTTACATCAGTTTGTAAATCATAGAAACATATTATCAATATATTGTTTTCTTGAGTACATGATGTCTCTGGCTTTTTGGCCTCTATAGATCCTTCTATCTTCTGTCTTTTGCTTCTGTTTATGTAATAGCTATGCATGCAGGTGTTCTTGGGAAGATTACAGTTTAGCAATCTTAACATGGTATCAGAGCTTTCCTGCTGGTGGTTGTTCGTTCTTTGTTGAAGCACAGAGGGTTTGCAGTTTGCCAGGCATTTTCTGGCATTTGTTTATTGGTTCTAGGGGGTCTATATTTTTGGAGGCATTTTGGGCCCAAACGGACACTGCCATTGCGTCCAGAAGGCCCAAAAACCCCAGAATCCATATAAGACTCGTCTGATTTGGACACCGGAGCCTCTGGGAGAATTTTTTGCCTTCCTAAGGGCCATCCGACACGAGAAACGAGGCAAAATCAGGAAAAAAATTCAAAAAAAATATTGTTTTTTAATATTTTTTGGGCGCGCCGCCCCTGCGCCGCCCGGGGCTGCCGCGCCACCACTTGCCCCTCCCGGGCCCCACCGCCTCTGGCCCCTCCGGCCGCCGCCACCTCTCACCGGCCCATGCCTTCGGCCGCCGCCACCTCCCAGCGGCCCTGCTTTCTGCCTCCGCCGCTCTGCTGCCCGGCCCCGCCGCCTAGACCGCCGCTCCATCGGTTCTTTTATCAGCGCCGCCGCTGCAAGCGCCGCTCCGCCTGGCCCGCCTCCGGTGGCACCACTTTGCTAGCCCCCGCAGGCCTATTTGCTCTGCCGGCGGTCATATGCGGCCCAATTTTTAGCCCCAGGGGGCTTATTTTTTCCTCTGAGGCCCTTTTTGACTCTACCTGTCTGTTTTCGCTCTACAAGGAGCATACGAGGGTTTTTTTCTGACTTCCATATACCGTCGGAAAGCTCTTTTCAAGAACTTTCCGATGATGGAGGTTAGGGTTTTCGGTTCCATAGTTTTGACTATGTTTTTTTCTGTTGAAGTTCAATATCTTGTTTTGCCTTTCGGGAGTCATATTTGGCTCATCCAAACTTCTTTTTCGGCAAACGAGATATCGTCGGAAAGCTGGTTCAGTGTGCTATTCAGTGGCAGTGGTTATTTTTCTAGATTCTGCTCTGGGTTTTTAATCATCTGTGTTTGGCAGTTTATGCCCTCTGGTGGAGTGCTTGGTTCTACAGGGCCTAGGATCTCTTTCTTCTGAGTTCATAGCTCACTCTTCTTTCTGACATATGAGCTTGCATGCTCCTTCTATAGCATTTTTGTTCTCTAAACGCACTGAGATAAAGTGCCTTCTTCTGCATTTTTGAATCTTGTACACCTAGTTCAGTTCTTGTACTCGCACTGTGTTATAAAGTGCCATGGGGGGTTATGATGTTTATGCCGCTTTAGGCGCATCTACCTTTGTCAAGTGAGCATACCTTCCATGACATTAGCCCATGTAGTGTGTCTGTGACACCGCCCTTTATCCTGTGTGTGTGCTTCTGTTGCACTGTTGGTGTTCCTGGTTCTTCTTCTGTAGCTGTTTCTGGTACTGCATTTCAGTGTTCCTATCACCTCTCCTAGTTCTGCATTATGGGGGGTTCACCTGTTGGTTCTATTGCTTCCTGGTTCGATTGATCAGCTCTTCAGACACTTGTCTTCTCTACCTGATCATGCACTTCAGTAGGGGTTCCAACAGTATCTTCTGACAGAGTTTTCAGACATACTTCGGAGATGCTTCTTGCTCATTCTTGTTCCTTTCTCTGGGACACCTTTTTCTCTAGATTGAAGGTTTTCTTCATCTAGTTTGCTTTCTTGTTTTGGGTACCTGATCAGGCCTAGTTGCCGGGACCCATCTTTCCTACTTCCTGCAGTAGTTTAGCTATTTTGCTTCTCCCTAAGTTACACTTAAGGGGGGGTGTTAGAGTAATTTAGTAATTACTCTTTTGTGCTTAAGTTTTACTTAGGAAACTTTCTATTTTCTGAGAGTTTCTTTTTTAGGGCTTCGATATCCTTTATAAGGAATCACCGCTTAGATTTATTTACACAGAGTTTTTACATCAGTTTGTAAATCATAGAAACATATTATCAATATATTATTTTCTTGAGCACATGATGTCTCTGGCTTTTTGGCCTCCATAGATCCTTCTATCTTCTGTCTTTTGCTTTTGTTTATGTAATAGCTATGCATGCAGGTGTTCTTGGGAAGATTGCAGTTTAGCAATATTAACAATAAGCAACCTTGAGCTTTCTCCAGAGGCTGAGAAAAACTCACATTAAGTATTCTTTATTCTTTTGGGGGCATAAGTTTTCGGATCCCAGATTTCTGGATCCAAAGTTTTGTATTCTTTCAAGTGACCCGTGTCTCGGTCCCCGAGGCCGACCGGTCACTTTCAGAGGTGGTTAATAAAGACTGTAAGAAGGTAGTTGGCCCCATCAATGGGCGTCGACTCGGTGGTTGGTTTTCTGACAGGGTGGTCTTCTCGAGGTGCCGCTCGGAGGTACCCCTGACACATTGGAGATAGGGCACCGCATTTCCCATTTATGAGGCATGTAGCCTCGGTGCCTAGGGGACCTACTTTCTGCTTTCTCCTCTCTGGCTCTCTTCTCGAGACCAATTCTTCTGATGTATATTCTTATCTTCTTCTTCTGACATGGGAGAACTATTTCATCTCTAGGTCTTTTTTAGGGTGGCGCAGGTAGTACCGGCCCCCAGATATTGTATTTTATTGAAACATTATGTAAATAGGGTTAGGGTTAAAAAAGAGTTATATAAATAGGCAGACCGGCCCATTCCCAAGGGTCGAAGAAATTGATGATTTTGTTGTCCATAGCAATAGCAAAGTGAATTCTCTTTTAAGTTGCAGAGCTCAATGCTCCATGGTTCTGTTCTTGATAGTCAGATGCTCCCCTAGAACCACCATTGTATCACACACCAGTGCTTGCTGGACTAAATATTAATGAAGAAGAAAGAATTATTGGCAATGATGTTGTTGGCATTCTTGCTTCCGAGTTAATGGTATTTTATTTTTTAATGTTCTTTATGTCTTTTACTCTGGTATGTTAAAGTATATTAACGAACTCTTTACTCTCACTACTGATAGAATGCTAGCTGATGGTTATGTGTTTCTTCTGTATTTAGTGTAGTCTACCACGGTATTATTGATGTTCCAGACATTTTAGCATGACTATAGTTAGATGAAATACTTCTAACCCTGCAGGATCTTTTTCGTTTTATTTGCTAAGCATAGAATGTTCGGGAAAACCTTACTTTGATCGAATCTCCAGAGAAGATGAGTTAAAGAAACCAGCTATCCCCTTCAAAAATAGTCACCTCTCCCAACCGAGCCCCGCACCGTTGTGACCCGACACCCAGGTGCTTGAAGGCCCGAAGGATTTATTCTCCCGAACAACCTTTGCAGGCGGAGTTGGCCGATTTCCCTGGAACCCGGTGACAACTTATGACTGTTGGCAGACTTGGTCAGCAAAACTCTGTCAATAGAAACTGATGCTAGAAGGAGGGCATGAACTTATCCCCTTCCAAAGATTCTGATTTTACACCTCCTGAAGGTTTCCCGAGCTATAATTTTAGGAGACAAGCCTTTAGCAGGATTGGGTCTCTTTCCCCAGCTAAATTTGAAAGAGTCCTCAGGTCTGCCCTGAATCCCAGAAGGTTTGTCAAACTTGAGCCTTCTGCTTGAAAGAATTGAACCTCAAAAATCACACCAGCCACTATTGTCTAAGGGTCTACCATACCTTCAAATACCCAAATTCCTTAGATAATTCTGGGAACCAGTGCCCAAACTACCCAATATATAGTTCTCCCAATGGCTGCATATTTCAGAAACACTGGGTCCACAATGGGCACTTTTTCGGGTGCAACCAATGATTTACCCTCTCACTCGGAGAAGATCTGCCTAAGATATGAGCACTTAGGCTCACAGACCACAGAAGAACGCTTACAGGCATACAAAGATGCCATGAATCGACACCGAATCCAACATGAAGATGTTGTGACCCGTATGTTCCCCTTGTTCCTAGGACAAAGTGAGTTGAACTGGTACCTTAACCTGCCCACCAATTCTATAAACACATGGCAGGACATGGAGGACGCCTTTCTGGCTGCCTTTTGCGTCCACGTAGACCCAGCCTGGTCCCACAGCCAATTCATCTCCATTAGAAAGGAACCCAATGAACCTCTTGCAGCATTCAACCATAGGTTCCAACGTGCCCTGAAGTGGTGCACGGGCCCTTTCATCCCATCCCCAAAAGTAACCATATAGACCTACCTCAAGGCGATGGACCCTTTCGTTGCCACTCTCCTTTGGAGAACGACTGCCGCGGGCAACTAGGACACTTTGGCAAAAGTTTACAACCTATCCCTAGAGCTGTCCCATGGTCTCAACAAATCCCCAGGCAAGATTGGACAGAGTACACCTTTCAACATGATCCCCGGTAGAACTGCATATGCCGAGGGCTACAACCCCAATCTGGAAATAGGCGCCCCTTCGATGACGATGAATCCCCCGCCACCCTTAATAGACTAGCAGGCACGATATGTTTACCCAACCTAGACCCAGATAACATCGGGTCTGGAAGTATTCCCTTGGAATCAACCGCAGCAAACACAACAGTCTCAAATACAACATCTGGAGTGCCCTTCTTTCAGTCATCCGCGGCTGGAGGATTGTCGCCCTTGACTCCAGCTAATCCTACTGCCTTCCCAGGAAGCCAACAACAACCACAGCTATCACATTGTGATGCTAAAACTCAGTTGACCACCGAGGTTGAATCCCTCCAGCAAATGTTGTCCACCTTGACTATGGACATGGGCCAACTGAAGGCGGGGTCCTACGCACCCCAGAATTCAAATTCCCAAAAGGGAAACATTTTCTTCAGCCAACGAAACAATAACACCAGAGGGAGAAACTTCAATAATAGGTCCCAGCCTAATCAGCAATAATGGAATAACAACGCGAACACCAGAGGCCCACCCATGAACCAAAACGCTAGCCAAAATGGTGTTGGACCATCATATTTTACACCAGTCACAGACTTCCAGCCCATGACTAACTAGTGTAGATTACACAATACGGGTTCGCACAATGAGGTGAATTGTGCCACTCTGGAGAAAGTCATCATGATCTCCTAGCTAGACAGGCAGCAGTCGCATGATGCTCCCCCTCTAGAACCTCCTGTCCAGGAAATAACCCACAGTGCCTTCACCTGCGACACTATTTTCTTCAGGACTTCCAGGGAAGATGAAGAAGAATCTGAATTGCAGGGATTCTTTGATGAATCTATTCTGCCTTTTGAGGCTAATGCCTTTACTAACCCGCGGGCTCCATACAACACTCGGAGCTAGGTTGGTAAAGGACCAGCTTACATGCCCGCACCTCCTATCAAAGATTCTCCTCCTCCCCAGAACAACACGACTGAATGACCCGCGCCTCCAAAAGGTCCTAGCTCTAACCAAGCAAAAGATCTCACGGAGGAAAATCACCAGTTCCCGGGAGAAAGATTCGATATCACGAAGGTGTTAGAATAGACCACCACCTACATGACCTTGATGGAGGTTTTACTAAACTGTCCCGAGCAGAAGAAGTCTCTTCTGAAGTTCTTGGGAAACCCAAAAACTGTTAGCCGCCCACCCAAGACCGTCTCCTTCGAAGATGCTAATGCGGCCGTCTTCCGGGGGAATAATGAGGATCCTCCCTTCTTACTAGGCCTGAAAATCCATTGTAAAAATATACACAACTGCTTAGTAGACTCTGGAGCTTCGGGTAATATCATGCCCTTGTCCATCTGTCAGAAGCTCAAATTCCACCCCACCCCATCTAATGGTGCAGTAATCCAGCTAGACAAGACTGCTGTGAAAATGGTGGGGGAATTGAAGAACGTCTGGATACATCTTATCCAGGACCCCAGGATATCCAGTATCATTGACATCCAAGTGGTGGACATCCTTGAGACTTACGGGATGTTACTGAGCCAGAATTGGTCTAAGTCCTTGAATGGACACTTTTTGACCGATTTCACCTACTTATGGCTTCCATGGGAAGGAGAATCCAATAAGATCCAGGTCGAAAGTGAACCCCAGATGAAACAGGTCCTTACCAAAGTTGGGAGGATCAATGAGGTCCTTTTCTCTGAGACTTCTCTGGGGGTGTACCGACCTCTTGAAATCTTAACATTCGATTTCATCCCCGGAGAGGATCCCGCCATGCTGTAAAGAGCACAAGACTTAGAAGCAAAGGTGAGAGTTGAAGTTAACTCTCAAGGCGCCACAGCAACCCCTGCCACACTTCTGTCTGGCACTTGGTGCCAAGTGCACTACCAAAAACATTCATAGCTTGAGTGTGAGCCATGTCTCTTGATTGCTAACCAGCAACTTGATGCCTTCCGAAATAAACATACAATGAACTCCCTGAGACCCAGTACTCCTACGGGATGTGCTCCTGTGGTGTCGTTCCCTGGGGAATCCCAAGTCAAAATACCTTCGGAGGTAAATTCTATTTTCACACCGGTCGTTCCGGGAGGAACCCCTAAGTCTCCCAGTGATAATCTAAAGAAAACTCCCCCACCCTAGCCCCAGATCACAAATAATGACTTATGGACCCTCAAGTTCGATGGGTCCCAATCCAAACAAGGCTGCGGGGCTGGGGTAGAGTTAATTGACCCACAAGGGAAGTCCTTCCTCGCGTCCTACAGATTGTAGTTTAACTATACGAACAATTTCATAGAGTACGAGGCTTTGGTCCTTGGAATCTTATTCGTACTAAGGAAAGGTATCACCCGCCTCTGGGCTTTGGGTGATTTAGAGTTGATTGTTAAATAGGTTCAGAGTCAATACACATGTCATGACAAAAGGCTGGCCGCTTACCGCAACCGGGCTTGGAGCCTTATTGAATATTTTGGTGCCTTTGGCATTGACCTCATTCCCTAGTGACGGAACCATGTCCCGGATGCCCTCGCCATTTCTGCCAGCACACTTGAGCCAATGGCCAGCTCAAGACTCCAAAATTTTTTAGTTGAGATGGTCCCCACCTTGTCCATTCCAGATAATGTCACCCACTTTCAATTTTTTGAGGACGATCAACATATCCTGGCCTTCATGGTGAATGTTGGTGTCTTTGAGGATTAGATAGTGGAGGAACGAGACCATGATGATACTGGGCAGAGTGATGAAGATGATCGGATCATGGACCTGCCCACTAAGACCATCCCAAAGGGGATGGTTGAGCTAGAAAGAATCTTTGACTCAGACCCTCAGGCCTGTGAGAAGGTGTCATCCTCCTCTGAGGGAGGAAAATTTAAAAAAGTTAACATTGGCCAGCCTGGTGAAGAAAAGATTATTCACATTGGTACCTCCTGATCCCCTGAGGAAAAGGAAAAGATTCTCACAGTTCTCCAAGAATACATCAACGTAATTGTTTGGGGTTATGAAGACTTGAAAATGTATGATACATCCATCATGACCTATGCTATTCCTTTGAAACCTGATGCTAAGCCCTTTCGGCAGAAGCAAAGACCATTCAACCCCCTCATAGAGCCTCTAATTCGTCAAGAGGTGGAAAAATTATTGTCGGCCTGGATAATCTTCCCAATCCGGCATACTACGTGGGTTGCCAACCTGGTCCCGGTCAGGAAAAAGAACGGTGAGATCCGCCTTTGCGTGGATTTCCAAAATTTGAATAAGGCATCTAAAAAAGACAATCACCCTCTTCCCTCGTTGGATGAGGTGTTGCAGATAGTGAATGGATCCCAGATGATGTCCTTCCTAGATGGATATTCAGGATACAACAGGTCATGGTCAAGTATGAGGATAGAGAGAAAATAGCATTTACCACCAAGTGGGGAACGTTTGCGTATAGAAGAATGCCCTTTGGTTTGATCAACGTAGGGGCTACCTTTCAAAAGGCCATGGACATTGCGTTTGAGGGCCTCGTAAATCAGTGCATAATCATCTATATGGATGATTTGACTATATTTTCTTGGGACAGGCGTGATCATCCCGCCCACCTCGCTTAGATCTGCGAGAGATGCCACCGATATGGAATATCCCTCAACCCCAAGAAGTGCATATTCAGGGTCACCGAAGGGAAGTTGCTCAGGCATATTGTCTCTAAGAAGGGTATATCCATAGACCCTGATAGAGTCGAAGCGTTGCTAAATTTACAGATGCTTGACAGCAAGAAAGAGATGTGATCCTTCTTTAAAAAAATTAACTTCGTGTGACGATTCATCACAGGATTCACAGAAATAGTTAAACCACTCAACGAGATGATGAAGAAGGATACCAAGATAGAGTGGAGTCCTGAGGCAAAGCAGGCATTTGCCCAAATCAAACAAACAATAACGGAAGCACCCGTCCTAGCTAGTCTGGACTATTCCCTTCCATTTTATATTTACTCGTTTGCTTCACCACACTCTGCTGTGGCAGTGTTGATTCAGAAGGTTGAAGGAGAAGAACGACCGATAGCTTTCATGAGTGCCCCCTTTAAGAATGCCGAAGTCTGGTATTCGCCACTAGAAAAACAAGTCTTTACTCTAGTTCGGGCCATGAAGAAATTCTGGCACTACATTCTCTGGAGCAAAGTACATTCTATCATCCCAGACCAGGTCGTCAAATCTCTGCTGATGCAGAGTGAATTAGGTGAGAGACGGGGGAAATGGATGGCCATCCTCCAAGAATCTGACTTAGAAATGCAGCCCATGAAAATAGTCCGGGGCTAGGGACTAAGTCAGGCGATGGCAGAAGAGACTCCTCGCATAGAATGCCAAACTTACATAGTGGAGTCCATCACCCAAGACCCGTGGTATACCGATTTGGTATACTTGTTGCTAAACAAAAAATGTCCAGAGGGGTTACCTTCCCACAAATGCCGCGCTCTGTGGATGAAAAGTGCTCACTTCATGATAAAAAACTGAGTGCTTTACCATAGAAATTATGAGGGAGTGTACCTCCGGTGCATTGACAAAGACCAAGCTGTAAGAATAATCGATGAAATCCATGGATAGTTTGGAACTAGACATGGCTCAGCCGATGCCACTACCCACCAGATCCTTTGAGCCAGATATTATTGGCCCTATCTATTCAAAGACATTTACGCTCACGTAAGAAAATGCCATACTTGCCAAACTGTAGCGCATCGTGAGCGTAACCCGGCTATGCCTCTACAGCCAGTCTACGAGGCTAGACCATTTGCACAGTGGGCACTTGACTTCATCAGGGAGATTAACCCCAACTCATCTGCTAACCACTGGTACATTCTAACTGCTACTAATTACTGCATTCGGTGGTCTAAAGCGATACCTTGCAAAAATAACACGGTAGACGTAGTTATCAAGTTCTTGGAAGAAAACATCATCACACAGTTTGGAATGCCCTTTTCTTTGGTATGTGACAATGGTCCAACATTTTCTTCAGCACAGCTACTCGAATGGACCTACAATCGGAGGATCACACTGAAGTTCTCTAGCAACTATTATCCCCAGGGAAACAACGTTGCTAAATCAATGAATAAGAATCTACTTGAAGTGATCAAGCATCTATTAGAACAGAATCCCTAGGATTGGCATCAAAAGCTAAAATTCGCCCTCTGGGCAGATCACATTCGCATAAAAGCTGCCCTCAGAACATCCCCGTTCCACCTGGTTTATGGTCAGAACCCTGTATTCCCAGTCAACTTACAAATCCCAATTTTATAGTTTATGAAGGAATTTGGCAATAGGGACAACATCGTGGAGGTTCAACTCTTGAACCTGGTGTGAATGGAAGAACAGCAAGACGTAGCCCTTGAACATTTCACGCGTCATCAAGCAGTGGTAAAATGATGGTTTGATAAAAGAGCCCAATACAAGGCTTTTCAGATTTCGGATCTAGTCCTGTTGTAGGACAAGGCTCGGGAGAAAAAAGGAAAGCATACCAAGTTTCAACGGCTCTGGCTCGGACCATACTTAATTTTATAAATCTGCGGAGCCAACACTTACCACCTTAACACCCTGACTGGAGAACCTGTCGCATTGCCTGTTAACAGACAGTTTCTAAAACACTACTTCGAGTAGGGTAAGTTTGCCCAAAGTTGTATTATATGTAAAGCCCACTGCTTGTAAATATACCTGCCGGGTGTCTCGTTGTGAGGTGCCCTGCCTTGTAAATAGCCTTGTCAGCTGCCCTCCGGGGCAGTCATTTTTTGCTGTTTTGTTTTTGCTTTCAATTTTCTTTCGGTTCTAGCGCTTTGTTCTGTTTGTGCAGGAATGGGAATGCTTCGCATAACTCTAGCCTCTAGTGCAATATCTACGGCATGGTGAACTTTAGGATCTATCTTTAGCATAGTGTAATCGGCTCGGTCTTTGGGATTGTTTCACGGGTTATGGCACATTTTGAGCAATCTCCATTGGGTGTTGTCTCCGGGAGTTTGGCAATCAGTGAACACATAATATAAGGAACAAATAATCGGACACACTAAGAGTAGATCAGTTGTACTGATTGGTTGACCTACGTCTGAAAATCTAAAGAATTCTCCCCGGGTCTGGAGTTTTATCCTCTCTTTAAATATCTAAACACAGGTGGATAGGTGAAAGAAGTACCGCCATTAAAACTAGCTAAGATTAAGCTTAATGGTGAAAGAAGTACCACCTTCCCCCACCCAACAATAAGTGAAATAACAAAAAAAGGAAAAGCAGGATTAAACTCTGGTCTTCGGGAGAAACGAGCGAATGAATGACGGGTTCGATGTGATTAGTACCTCTTCTCTATCTCTCCCTAAGTTCATCAGCTTGATTTCCTTTCAAAGCACACATGACACCATTGATGAAAGACCACGGACTGACTCCTGTGTGGTTAGGTTCTCTTGGATATGTTGCTCTTTTCCTGTCAGACACTTCGAAGGGTAGCTTGTTCCAGTTTTGCTAACCAGAGATCCCAGAGTTCTCAAATGTGATAAGGCATTTGTCCCAGATAGTCACCATTTGTTATGCCCTGCATCCCCGTCCCTACATTTTGGGTGCAAAATTTTGGGTCCCCCTTTTTTTCTTTCAATTGTTTTTGCTTACAGCTTTGCCTTGCCTTTCTTTTCTTTTGTTTTCTTTCTCCGGGGCTTTCCTCCCCGGTGGTTTGTTTTGTTTGTTGTTTGGTTTTCACCTCCGGACCCGGTCTCGAAGGTTGTCGTTCGGTGGAAATCAGATTTTAGACTCTGGGATTCTTCGCCATGATGTCCTCTGGGATATCATCCCAAAGAATCCCTAGGCCTGGAGTCTGGAGGTTGTGTCTGTCTGGAGATCGCCGAAAAGAGGAGGATTACTTTTTACCGCGGGTATAAATAGGTTTTATCTATCATTTTCACATTCACCGCGATTAAAATCTTCAAGCACTTAGAGCGAACCAAAGAGCAATTTTAAAGCGATTAACAGAGTGTTTATAGAAAGTTTGTGATAATTAGTGCTTAACAATTCTCAGTCATTCTCAGGCAAGTGCAAGTGCTTCGTGGTGGTGATTCTGGCTGTCAGATAACTTGAGCTATTACAGAGCTCCCTCAGTAACCCTTCCCTTTCCTCCGCTTTCTGCGTTCTCAGGTTGGTGTTTCCGCTTTCCCTCCTCTCTGTTTTTCTTTCGCTCTTTGGCTTTTCTTTAGTTTTTTGTCTAGTTTTGGCTTGTCTTGCTTCGTTGTGTTTCCCATTTTATTTGGTCTTTTGTCTTTTGGTTTCGCCGCCCGTTGGTGGGTTGGCTCTGCCAGAGGGTTGTCCACCCTCTGTGCGGAAGTTGTTTGCCTGTAAATAATGGAAATAGTGTAAAGAGTGTAAATAGCTGTATGCATCAGTTTCTGCCTTGTCTGGTTTCTCCCGCGGGTGTCGTCTCATGTTGTATATTCAAGTATATATGTATATAGTTGTAATATAGTCTCTATATATCTCTCCATTTCTGTGTATATTCCTTTGACTTTGTGTATATCCTCCCATGTGGCTTTACAAGGTGGTCGAGTCGCCTCTGTGTCTGGTTTTCTACCTCCAAGTTCACTTCAAGGTAGAAAACCACCTGTTTGAAACTTGGCTCACGGTTGGTTTCAAACAGGTATTTTTCTCTCTCCTCCATGAAGTCTGTCAGAACCTCATTTATGTCCCATGTGCGCAATCAATTCTAGCCAAGTGGCTTTCCCTTTTTGCATGTTCGGGCAGTTGGCTCCGCCGTCATCGCCATCACATCCCTTTAATGCCAACGCACGTGGCATCCACGTGGGCTTGACAACTTGCCTTTTTATACATCCTTCCTAACGGTCACTTCTTCGGGCTTCGGGCCTCTCACCACCACCCGTCCTGTGTCTTTTCCAAGTGTGATAAAATTTCCAAGACCTGGATGTATGATAAAGATCCTAAGTTTGCGATGTGTTTTACTTTTGGTTACCCTTGCATGATACTAACTTTTCAGGAAAGCAAACATCGCGGTGGTAAGATCTCTGGACCCCGAAATAACTATTTTATTTTGATAAAATATTCTGATGGTCACTTTGCCTTGCAAGTTCTCAGACTTCATTTTCCAAACATGTCTGAAGCATCCGCGTCGTCTCCTCCCAGGAGTCTAGAACTGCCAATAGCCACAGAAACCAGGGCAGCCATGAAATCTAAGATGGAGAGGGCCTTAGAAAAATTGCCCCTCACCATGAAGTTCATGTAGAACAACGTCATTACGGGCTCAAAGATTGAGTCCAAGGTTAAACTTATAACCGACACAAGCGTCAGAACGTGGGTAGAAATGCAATCCCTGGTGAAAGTAATGCACATCCAACAACAAGATGGGGATCAATTGGCAATCAACGTCGGAGGTTCTGTGATCCTCTGAGCAGCTTGCTTCCTGTGCTTCATGCAGTCTCTAGAGCTTATCCTGACACTAGCAGCCAACTACAATTCCTCTGTTCGGGCCGTTATGCTTGCAGCTACAGAACCTATAGGTTACCCCACTCCTATGGTATCCCTCGACCCAGATACATTCTGGGTGGGATTGGGAATCCCACAATTTGACAGAGCCATAGTTGTTACAAGGGTTGATGCCTTGGCACAGTTTACAGAACTGGAGGATGCTGCCCGGGTGTACATGAACACCCATTGGCTCAAGGCCTTGAAGAGGGACCCAAAGAGAATGAAGATAGAAATCCCCCACTTTGAATTCAAGGAGAGCATCCAGATGGGGATGATAGCATTAGCCCAGGTATTTGGGCAACCCTCCGCCCAGGAGTTTGCCAAATGGATGTATTATTTTCTCCTTGGCATCTCCACTAAGGGAGAATTCTTTGACTGGGCGACAATAATCTCTAATCACGTTGACTCCCAGTTCCTCCAGTTGGACCGGAAGAAGAAGTTCTTTATGTCTTCCTATATTTTTTGGGCCCTAGCCCAGTAGAGGCCCCATTCTAATCGCCTACTTACAGACGCTGTGCTCGGGATTGGCCCGGGACAAAAATCACTGTGGGACCATTTCCCACAAATCCAATGGGAGGCCAGCTTCCCCAGTTTCTGCCAGGTAAATGATGCGTTCATTTACTATCACTTGCTCACACCCACCCGGGACGCTGGATACCGCCTGTCCACTGAGGAAATGAAGTTAGTCATTAGTTATGGACACTACTACATCCAATTCTAACAGCATACATACATTAGGGTTGCTGGCTTCTCTGGGAAATCCTACTTGTTGCCCAGGCATTGCGGGGACAAGATTGTGCTGCTAGAATACTACCGGAAAATGATGGAGTTGCACGCCTTCTTAGCCCACAAGAAGGTCCCCAACGTCTCATTCCCAATCATCTATGGGAACTACACCTGCAGTCTGGCTACCGCAAAGGAGGCAGACAATGAGCTGAAAAGTTATAACTTGCAAGAATTCTATTTAGCACGAAGGAACTTTGATCCGCATGGAAAAATTGCAACAGCACTACCCCGAGCTTCAGAGCCCCATCGAATTTATATGGAGGACTTTTGGGCTAATTTCCAGGATGATGTGGATGTGCGGAGCAGGCACTACGTCAGGATGATAGCCAGAATGATGCAGGAACTGAAGCTCCAGAGATTCCCTCTGGGCTTCTCTGATGCCACCCCCACCATAGATCTCCAGTACAAAGAAAAGGGGATCGATAAAATGGCTCTGCCGGCAATGGATTGGGCCGCCCAGGAGGGGCCCACAATTGAGGACTTCACTCGGGAAGTAGTCGAGCAAAGTCATTCCTATTTCAAAAAGGCGTGCCCCGGAAGTATGTATCAAGCTCCCCAATCGGCGCCAAAATTAGCACCACAGCAGGCACCAAGGTTGACCCCTGGGGCCAGGACTTCTTCACAGGGCGCAGACAAGGGGAAAAATATAGCTACAACACCATCCGCGCAAGAATTTTCTATACATGAATAGATCAATCAATCTTTGGCTGCCTCCCAATAGATGAGGGAGCATTTAATAACAACGCATGCCACTCCCCCGCTCATGGCCAGACCAATTCGTCCTCCTTCCTCCCCATCGCTGGCAGCCCTAATGAAGGCCATGGGGCTGGATCCCATGGAAGTGGTAGCAATAGCCAATGTGGGGCCACCTTTGGTTACTTGGAGGAAGAGAAAGCACATAAAATAGCCCAAGGTAGAACTGGTACCAGTAGCGTCCCTCCCCCAGGAAGTGAAAATTCTTTCTTCCAGTTCCCTGGAGCCGGAAAAGGAAACAGAGCCAGCAGAGGTCCCAGCCAGTCCCCCTCCGGAGGAGGAGTTTGATGTATTTGCAACTAATAAATTTAGAAATCTGCAAGGGGATGATACATAGACGGAGATAGAAGTCTCAGATACTGAACAAGAGGCTAGAGATCAAGAAGACTTGGGACAAGAAGCTGCACAACAAGAGCAGCAAGTAGAGGAAAAGGAGCAGGAACCGGGGATCATTTTCGGGGCTCAATCAATGCAAGGTCTGGGAGTGGACCAAAAAAACTGAGTGAACAAACGACATCTGCTGGGGGATCTGGACCTTTGGGAACAACTGTTACCCCGGCCGCAATGTTCTAGGGGCTACTCCCGGGATCCTCTTTTGGGCAGGTGATCACAGCAGCTCAATCTTTAAATCTTGGCCTGACACCTCCCATGCTGCTGAAGGAAGCGCCGACAGAAGAAGAGGCCCCGACAGAAGAAGACCAAGAAGAACAAGAAAAGCAGCTTGAAGAAGACATCCCTCAGGAAGCCTACTAGGGTCCAGACCCAACAATAAATGTACAGGACCAGGCTGAGGAGATGGAGATTGAAAAGGATGTTGCTATAGAGGTTGAAGTAGGGGGATGGATGGATGAAGTCCACGTTGAAGAGGAGCAACAGCCACCGGACACCGGGAAAGAATCAGGAGAACAAACTCTGGCAGGAACGCCACCTCTCCCACCTCAGTGGCTGGTAGATAGCAGAAAGAGAAAAGCTCAGTCAGCTCCGGTGATTGCTCTCTCCCTGGCCGAGATGATGGCCCAAGTTCAGGCCCCGCCGAAGGCAAAGAAAGCCAGGAAAGTTGACACTTTGCAAACTAGGCTAGGCGGAGAAACCATTTCCATGGTGGAAACACCTCCCTCAGATGCTGGTGAAGCAACTGTAGATCCCACAGATTATAATATTGCAGAGGTGTCCCTGGGCAAAAGAGGAAAGCAAGACAAAGTAGACTTGCTTAAGGAGGCAGCAAGGGCAGTTGAAGCCTGATACGAAAAGGAGGCCCAGAGGCTCAAGACTGAAAAGGAAAAGAATGCAAACCTTATGGGGTTGCTTACTGAGCTGGCCAGACCCATCAATGCTGCCCCTCCACAGACCTCCACATCAAAGGAATTACCGCAGAGTGACATAGACTCCCTGCGAGTAATGAAGAAGAAATCTCAAGCAGTGGACGAATGGGTCGCCCTTAAGATAGGAAACACCCAACGTTTCCTAGCGTCCACCCTCCTAGATCTATTCACAGCCCGGCAAGTTATCCATCAGGCGGAAGCGCTTATTGAGCAGTGGGAGAGTGACGCCGAGAATTATCAGGTGTGGAAGGCAGAGCTCAAAGAGCTCCTCACCCTAGGAGAAGACATAATTTCTAAATCTAGAATTCTGGGTGAGGAATCATTTGATTTTGTGAGAACTCAGCACTCCAGACTGGACCTCACATTGGAGGTAACCAAGCAACTGGTAGAGTCCTTGCAAGAGAAGGTAAACACAGTAAAATATTCTTGCAATTTATACAAGTCTTTTTTAATAAAGGTTTCCGGGGCTGATCCCCTTAGTACAGATACCTACACCCCCGAAGAGTCAGTTTTGGGGAGTTTTGATGAAATAATGGCATCCCGGTATCAATCCCTGGATGGGATAGATGGGGCCCAGATGGAAAGATTAACCAAAATAATACTTAAGGGCCATGACGCCGCAAGAAGGGTGGATGAATTCAGAGAAAATGCTCCAGACCTGGGGGAACAAGTTGAAGTGGCCAGGCACAGAAGGGCCAGCCTAAAAGAGATAGATGAAGATGGCATTTTTTGCCTCAATTAGGCCTTCAATGATAATAAGCAACCTTGAGCTTTCTCTGGAGGCTGGGAAAAACTCACATTGAGTATTCTTTATTCTTTTGGGGTCATAAGTTTTCAGATCCCAGATTTCTAGATCCAAAGTTTTGTATTCTTTCAAGTGACCCGTGTCCCGGTCCCTGAGGCCAACCGGTCACTTTTAGAGGTGGTTAATAAAGACTGTCAGAAGGTAGTTGGCCCCATCAACGGGCGTTGACTTGGTGGTTGGTTTTCTGACAGGGTGGTCTTCTCAAGGCCCTGCTCAGAGGTACCCCTAACACATTGGAGATAGGGCGCCACATTTCCCATTTATGAGGCATGTAGCCTCGGTCCCTGGGGGACCTACTTTCTACTTTCTCCTCTCTGGCTCTCTTCTCGAGACCAATTCTTTCGATGTATATTATTGTCTTCTTCTTCTGACATGGCAGAACTATTCCATCTCCAGGTCTTTTGTAGGGTGGCGTAGGTAGTACCGGCCCCTAGATATTGTATTTTATTAAAATATTATGAAAATAGGGTTAGGGTTAGAAAAGAGTTGTATAAATAGGCAGACCAGCCCATTCCCAAGGGTCGACAAAATTGATGATTTTTTTATCCAGAGCAATAGCAAAGTGAATTCTCTTTTAAATTGCAGAGCTCAATGCTCCATGGTTTTGTTCTTGATAGTTAGATGCTCCCCTGGAGCCACCATTGTATCATGCACCAGTGCTTGCTGGACTAAATATTAATGAAGAAGGAAGAATTCTTGGCAATGATGTTGTTGGCATTCCTGCTTCTGAGTTAATGGTATTTTATATTTTAATGTTCTTTATGTCTTTTACTCTGGTATGTTAAAGTAGATTAACGAACTCTTTACTCCCGCTACTGATAGAATGCTAGCTGATGGTTATGTGTTTCTTCGGTATTTAGTGTAGTCTAAAAGGGTATTATTGATGTTCCAGACATTTCAGCATGACTATAGTTAGATGAAATACTTCTAACCCTGCAGGATCTTTTTCATTTTATTTGCTAAGCATAGAATGCTCGGGAAAACCTTATTTTGATCGAATCTGCGAAGAAGATGAGTTGAAGAAACCAGCTATCCCCCTCAAAAATAGTCACCTCTCCCGACCGAGCCCCGCACCGTCATGACCCGAAACCCAGGTGCTTGAAGGCCCGAAGGATTTATTCCCCTGAACAACCTTTGCAGGCGGAGTTGGCCGATTTCCCTGGAACCCAGTGACAACTTATGACTGTTGGCGGACCCGGTCAGCAAAACCTTGTCAACATAGTGAACAGACCAAAGATAACTTATTCTATCTAAATGATACTAACACCATTTGCTTAATGACTAGAAATGAAGACATATGGTTGTGGCACAAAAGATTGTGTCATGTGAATTTTGACAACATGATAAAAATAAGAAAAAGATGAAATGTAAGAGGCTTACCGACGATAACAAAGCCAGACAACATCATGTGTAAAAATTGTCAAAAAGGTAAAATGACAAAGTCTAGTTTTAAAAGTAAAACCCATACATTTGCTGATATTCTAGAATTAGTCCATACTGATTTATGTGGACCTATGAGGACAAAGACCTATTACGGAGATAGATATTTTATTCTCTTTGTTGATGATTACTCTAGAATGATGATAGTTATGTTTCTAAAAGATAAATCTGAAGCATTTAATATGTTTAAGTGGTATAAGGCTATGGTAGAAAAACAAAGTGGTAAGGATTTGAAATGTTTGAGATCAGATAGAGGAGAAGAATTTATATTAGATGAATTCACTAATTTCTCTAATGAGCATGGTATAAAAAGACAAGTTTCTACACCAAGAACACCATAACAAAATGGGATTGCTGAGAGAAGGAATAGATAAATAGTTGATTGAGAAAGAACACTGATGATAGAGAAAAAAATCACCCAAATCTTCTGGAGGGAAGTGGTCAGCACTACTGTCTATACACTTAACAGTGTGCAATTGAAGAAGGACACAAAGAAGACACCTTATGAGCTATGGTATGGTAAAACACCCAATGTAAGTTACTTGAAGATCTTTGGTAGTCAATGTTATGTCTTAAAGGATGATAGAAATGGAAAGCTTGATGCCAAAAGTGATGAAGGTATTTTTCTGGGGTATTCTACCAAAAGAAAACCTTTTAAATGTCTTATCAAGGCCTCTAACAAAATAGTTGAAAGTGCAAATGTAAAGATTGATGAGTTTGCAAAAAAGAATGAGTTGGAAAGCACAAAAGAACTAGAGGACTACAAAAAGTTTGTATATTGTGAAGAACCCAACTCTCTTCCCGACCAACAACGCTTAATCCCTGAACAACAAAATGTTGCAACCGACAGTCAAACTACTGTTACCGACGGTCAAGATAATAATCAAGATAATGTGCAAGGTAATTGTTAAGTTTTAGATCAGATTTATATGTCTTTTAATTTTCTTATATAATCTTAATATATATATAATATATATAACCACAATATATATATATATATATATATATATCTTTAATATTATGCTAACTTGATAAATAAGACTTGTATTGTTTTCCCGTATATACTTCATCTCTTATCAATCAAAAAATAACTATATATATGAGAGACATGTCATTATAGAGACATGTCTCCTTAAGGAGACATGACTCTATAATTTCATGTCTTTTCATAACACATATTTACCAGCTGATAATACACGACACCTGATCACATATAACTCAATCATAATAGACCACCCGATACCATATGTCGCAGCCTTGGTAAATGATTGTTAATTAAAGCAAACATAATTATATTGCATGATACGCATTGGTGATGTGTATAACCAATACATTCAGGTTTACAAATATTAATTTGTTCATTGATATAAACCGATATCAATCAGTATTAACAAAACTGATGACAGTCAGTATTAACGCAATCGATGTCAATCAGAATTTATTAAAAACAATGATAATGTATATAACCGATACTAATTGTATCGCATGACATATTATTAAATCAATTATAATATTATATATGTATATTGATATATATAAATAATAATAATATCATTATTATTTATATATTAATATGCATATATATAATATAGAATAATATAACAATATTTATATAATGAATAATATGATATCATTCGATCAAATCCATTTCAATAGTTAATTTTATTAATAATATGATAATAGATTATTTTCTCAATTATGATTGTATGTAAATACATTAATATATAATAATAATATCTATTATTATTATCATATATATTGATATGCATAAGTTAATCTATTCTCATAATATTAATACCTCATTCATTTTATCTGATCGAAGCTACAAACATCAACACTCCCTCTTAGCTAGGGAAGATAAAATTTGTCATCCAAGATCACATCACAAAGTTAATTGTGAAAGTCAGATCAGAGATATCAAAATATCCCCATTATGTAGATTGCCTCCAATGGTGATTCTATCCACCAGCTCTCATGTAGATTGCCTCCATCGGTGATTCGATCCACAACCTCACGAGCATTTGGTGTGGATTGCCTCCATTGGTGATTCGATTCACAAGCTCTTGTGTGGATTGCCTCCATCGGTGATTCTATCCACAATTGCACAAGATTTAATTTGTGGATTTCCTCAATCAGTGATTCAATCCACAAGCTCTCATGTGGATTTCCTCTAATTGTGATTCAATCCACAAACTCACAAGCTTCAAGGTGTGGATTGCCTCAATCAACAATTCGATCCACAAGCTCTTGTGTGGATTGCCTCTATCAGTGATTCGATCCAAAAACTCACAAGCTTCACGGTGTGGATTGCCTCAATTGGTGATTCAATCCATAAGCTCTCGTGTGGATTACCTCTATCGGTGATTCAATCCACAAAATCATGAGCTTCAGGGTGTGGATTGCCTCAATCGGCGATTCAATCCATAAGCTCTCATGTGGATTGCCTCTATTGGAAATTCGATCCATAAACTCATGAGCTTTAGGGTGTGGATTGCCTCAATTGGCGATTCGATCCACAAGCTCTTGTGTGGATTATCTCTATCAGTGATTCAATCCACAAACTCACAAGCTTCAGGGTGTGGATTGCCTCAATCAGTGATTCTATCCACTAGCTCTTGTCTGCATTGCCTCTATCGAAAATTCTATCCACAAACTCACGAGCTTCATTTAAAAAATATTTGTCACAGAATATCAAGTTGCATGATATTCTCCAAATACTTAGAGTAATGGCCTACCAACATCAAGTCAACATGATGTCCACCAAGTACTCAAAAAAAAACATCCATAGGTAATGTGCACTTACCATAAGAACATTCACATCTTTTATTATGATCTGTTTCAACCATCACACGATGTCTATCACAAATAGAAGGTCAAGTTATTGTACGGTCATCACCTTCCAATAACTTTTACAAATACAAGTGATAATCATTTGGAAGTCATCACTTCCTTATGATTTTCACAGGGCCCATATAGTTATAAAATAACATTAGTATAATAATCAATAATCATGTCAACTTTACCTCAGAAGTGTTCAGTGAGCTCCCTCTTAATCATAAGGTGTCTACTCTTCTGGTTTTCATGATTCCTTTAGACTCTTCTGAATGTAGTTGATCAAATTTGGAGAGTTTGCCGCGAGCACTTACTCCTTGTCTAAGGTTTTCCCATTAACTCTTCTCATCAATTTGCATTAGGTTTACAATGATTTTTCATTGTTGTCTTAAACTCATTCTTCCTTAATACCAACATCAATCAAAGTTTCCATGATTCAAAATTCAAGTATATCTTTGAGTCTTAATCCATTTGTCATTCTGTCAATACAAAATTTCCAAAAATCTGATCTAGATCTTCCTTCAATCTAATTTGATCTTCCTTCAAGCGGTTAAGCTTTGACGAAGGAACTTGGCTCTGATACCATGTTAAGTTTTAGATCAGATTTATATGTCTTTTAATTTTCTTATATAATCTTAATATATATAATATATATAACCACAATATATATATATATATATATATATATTATGCTAACTTGATAAATAAGACTTGTATTGTTTTCCCATATATACTTCATCTCTTATCAATCAACAAATAACTATATATATGAGAGACATGTCATTATAGAGACATGTCTCCTTAAGGAGACATGACTCTATAATTTCATGTCTTTTCATAACACATATTTACCAGCTGATAATACACGACACCTGATCACA
>MU228091.1:573315-618073 GCA_018584345.1 Thuja plicata | reverse complement strand
TTTCAATAGTTAATTTTATTAATAATATGATAATAGATTATTTTCTCAATTATGATTGTATGTAAATACATTAATATATATAATAATAATATCTATTATTATTATCATATATATTGATATGCATAAGATAATCTATTCTCATAATATTAATACCTCATTCATTTTATCTGATCAAAGCTACAAACATCAACAGTAATGAAGAACAAAATGAAGATCAGGAAAATGATCAAGCTGATAGACAAAGAACTATACCTATACTTGCAAGAGATGTAAGAAGGCACCATCCAGAGATCCTGATCATAGGAGATAATAAAGTTGGTACAAGAACAAGAAGTAAGTCTTTAAACTCAAATTGTTTAATTTGTGAGTTTGAACCAAAATCTTTCAATGCTGCACTAGATAATGAAGAATGGATAAGTGCTATGAATGATGAGATTGAGAAGATTGAGAAGAACAAAACATGGTCACTTGTGCCAAGACCAGATGACAAGAATGTCATTAGTACAAAATGGATATTTAGGAATAAGCTGAACGAGAATGGTAAAGTCACAAAGAAAAAAGAAAGACTAGTATGCAAGGGGTATGCACAAGAAGAAGGTATAGACTATGGAGAAACCTTTGCACCCATTGCTAGGCTAGAAGGAGTAAGAATACTACTTTCTTATGTTGCATTCAAAGGATTCAAAGTATATCAAATGGATGTCAAGTCAACATTCCTAAATGGAATACTTGAAGAAGAGGTATACATTGAGCAACCAGAAGGGTTTGTAGATCCAGACAAGAGGAACATGGTATGTAGACTTCACAAAGCCTTGTATGGATTGAAACAAGCTCCTAGAGCCTGGTATGAATGACTTCATTCCTATCAAATAAGTATTGGATTCATAAGGACTAGAGAAAACAATAATCTTTATTTGAAAGAAGATACTGATGCTAACACTTTGATTGCTGAAATATTTGTTGATGACATCATATTTGGAGGAAATGATATGCTATGCAAATCATTTTCTGATGAGATGAGCAAAGAATTAGAGATGTCTATGTTTGGAGAGATCAAGTTCTTTCTTGGTCTACAGATCATTCAACAAAGTGAAGGTATTTTCATTACATAGTCCAAATACATCAAAGAGGTCCTAAAAATATTCAAGACGGAAGATTCCAAACTAGTTGGAACACCGATGGCTACTGGATGTAAGTTAACAAAGGAATACAAGACAACAGAGGAAAATCAAACTTTGTACAGATCAATGATTGGAAAACTCATGTATGTTGTACACACTAGACCAGATATTGCACATGCAGTAGGAATTGTTGCTAGATTTTCTGCTAACCCCAGGGAATCATATATGACTAATGTGAAAAGAATCCTAAGATATCTGAACACTACTGAGGAATTTATCTTATGGTATAAAAGAGAAGGCAAATTTGAACTAAAAGTATTTACCGATGCTGATTAGGTTGGAAATCTTGATGACCAAAAGAGCACAACTGGAGGAGAATTCTTTATGGGTGGCAGACTTGTCACATGGATTAGAAAGAAGAAAGGATGCATCTGACAGTCTACTACAGAAGCAGAATATGTTGTTGCTGCTGCAAATTGCTCAAATATTGCATGGATCAAACAATTGCTGGAAGGTATGCATATGAAGATCTCAGAACCAGTGATTATCTATTGTGATAACACTATTGCAATAAATATTTCCAAGAATCTAGTCATGCATTCAAAGACTAAACACATTGCAATCAAGTATCATTATTTAAGAGAACAAGTTCAATAAAAAGAGGTGATACTTGAGTATGTGCAATCAATAGAACAATTAGCTAATATCTTCACCAAGCCATTGCCCAAGGATACATTTGAGTACTTGAGAAAGGTCAAACCCTTGTCTACCAATCAGTAAAAGATTGAAGGATGCATCAACCTATATATTATCAGAATATCATTCACATTGATGCAAGCAAAAGCATGAAATTCAAAGCTACATCTATATACAGAAAGGTATATATCAGAACCGAGCACCAGAGCATATTGTTGTATTGCTAATGGATAAGGGAAACTCAAGGAATATATTATGGATGGAAGAAAATGATTATTTGACATTAATGTCAGATATCGGTGAGATATTTGTTTGGCATTGTTGTCAAAGGGAGAGAAAGTTTCCATATTATCACAGACTTCAGAAAAAGAAGAAAGATTATCCATTATCAGATTACTCCAACAGGGAGAGATTATATCTAAAGGGAGAGTTGCTAACAAAAGATAGAGACATCAAAGAAGAAGAACAGTCAAAAGAGAGATATTGAAACAAGGAAATGATGCAATACATCAGAACAAGAAATAAAGAGAACTGCAAGAATCAAATCTAAGCTAACACGGAGCTTACCGACGGTCAGACATTTTTATCAGTTATCAAAACAAACTGTTTGGTAGGTTCATGAATCTCAACAATTGTATTTCATATTGTATTAGAAATAGTATAGTGTGATAATATTGTATGTTGCCATCAATGTCAAAGGGAGAGATTGATGACATATAACTGATTAAATGTTTGATAATGTTAAGTTGAAGATAATGCAAGACATTAAATCAATTAATGGTTTATATTTTCATTGATGTCAACTTGATATCATCTGTACGGTCATGTATATAATTCCAAAGACTTCAGAAAATCAATGGAACAAAGATTATGCTTTCAACAATGCATAAAAGTCAAGTATTCACTAAGTGACAGATAACACCGATGGAGTGCACACCATCGGTAAAGGCAAAAACCAAAGTCACAGTGATACCCGACAAGCAGAAGACAGTATTTCCTGATGAAGCAAAATCATAGGATGTCTGATGAGCATAGAATAAATTTGCCCGATGAGTAAAATCCAATGATGCCCGATGGATGGAGATCCCAAAGCTGAACGGAGTCACACCGACAGAACTGGTAGTTGTCACTGACGACTAAGAACAGAGTTGACCGACAGAATAGAGAGTTTAGAAAATGACAAAATATCTAGCTGGCAAGAGCTAAAGATAGACTTTACTGGTTGTTTTCATTGTTTTATTAGACCAGAGTTAAGTGGTTGATTTAAAGAATGTTTGTACAGTTGGCATAAAGATAACTATGAGATAAATCAGGATTTATGCTTTAAATCAGATTGGCTAGATTGTTTTTCACACCAAGAATCAAGAATCAAGAAACGGTGAATATCATGTCTATATAAGAGACAAGCTTAATTCATTTTTGAATAACCACAAAGAGGGGGAGTGAATAGAAAGAGAATGCTAAAGAGAAACTGATGAAGGATAAATTCATATAGTCCTTATCAATCAAGTTGAAGGAGAGCTAAAGAATTATGCAGACACTGACGAACAATGAAGCACGGCATCACATAGCATAAAGTGTGGAGAACAAAGAATTGAATTGATACATTGATCAGAGAGGTAATGTACTTAAATAGATCTAAAAAATCTACAATTCAAGTTGCATTAGAAACAGGTCATTGTGTTTCAGTTTAACCATTGAAGCATCAAGTCTCTTAACATAGCATGAATTAACAATCTTTTATATATTGAGGTACATCCCAAGGAGTACCAAAAAGGTTGATTCATGAAATTAGCACTAGATTTTCCTAAAGCCTATTGACAGTCTAAGAAGGAGGCTGATTCAAGGATGGTAGCAAACTGAGATGCCCGATACTAAGTGACAACCTGTATGTATAAAATCCTCTAACAAGGTCACACCTAATAGTGTGTTTGTAACCTTTAATAGGGTTGGCTCCTAACAGGGCTCACTTAAGAAGAGTGAAAATTTGGGGTATCGGTCCTAGTGGTTTTTCTCTTAATAGGGTTTCCACATTAAAATCCTTGTGTTATGTGTGTACATGGTTTATTACTTTACTGTTTTACATTTCACATATGCATTTCTAGATTTATTGGTAGTATCTGCATATTTACTGAGTGTCGATAAATAAGTTTTACTGCTTATCAGTAATCAAGGAGAATAAGGTCAGAAAAGAAAAACTGACAGAAAGTTAATTATTATAAGTATTTCATGGCATGCATCTTGTAAGGGACATAATAATCTGAGGTTTATTTGATTGGTGGTTAGAATAAAGAAAAGTTTTTGAAGCCACTGATTCACCCCCCCTCTCAATTATTACTAACAGAGGTGTGATCAAAATTGGTGGGGAATCTAAGCTAAAATATAGGTGAGTGTCATTTCATATCCCTCACCCCTTGGATTACCCTGGTACTATCCTTCCCATCCCTCAAGTAGGCACATGCAGAACCAAACACCTTTCATGGAGACAAGGTTGTTTGATTATGCCATCACAAAGGCACATTCTCCACCAAATCCGTAGTCTATGCTATAACTAGTGGCATGTGATAAGAATCAATTAGTCTTAATTAATGTGTAATCCCCCCAAACCAATTAATTTTATTAATGTTATCACTTGATTAAGACAATTCAACAGTGGGTTACCCTGGTAACCACTTAAGGCCCCAAACCCTCACTGTGCTCCACTCACCTAGTGTACATAGGTTCCCTAACCCAAAAAAAAGAATCATAAAAACATAATAGATCCATTATTTAGTATACAACAATTCATATTAATGCCATAACAACATTTTATTGAGTTTAGGAAAATACATGTTGTCCCTAATCCACTGGACAACCCTAAACCCTAACCTTACATTCAGAATGTTCCAATATATATATGAAGGCATCAAAGTGATATTATAAACATATTTAGAGTAGAAATAGATCAGATGATCCAAAAAATAAAAATCCTAATAGCCTCTGGTAACCATACAAACCCCTAAAAATTTCTAATCTTCTTAAATTGATCTATTTCAAACACAGATTAAATGCAAAAAAATAGTCATCTTAGAACAATCACCCATATCTTCCACACAACAAATAATCAAGATAAATTATTTGGTGGAGATTTATAAAACCTAATTAAAGAATCTCAATCCCATTTTTATGAAGATCCAATGGTGGACAAGAAAGTTATGGCTTTTGTCTAAAACTAAAAATCCTAGTTGGGTTTCAGACCTGCCTTCACCAGAATGGTTGTAACTTCCTCAAAACATAACAAAAATGCATCAAAAAAGTGTCCAAAAAAATATGAGACACATAAATATCTATGGTATTAATTTTATACCTTTATCAATCCTAACCATTTCGTACCACTCATAGAAAGTTGACTAAAAATTGAAACTTAGGAAGTATAAAAGTAATCCAAGCAAATACACATAATAGGGAATTAATTGAGCCCTAAAAATGAAAAATAAGATATACCCATTTCATATATTTTAATTTTACTTTATAAAAATAAAAAAATAAAAAAAATATACTCAAATTAATTTATCAAATGGATAGATTTCCAAAAATGGGCGTGTAGAAAACATAGGAAAATACATGGTAATTTTCACCAAAATAAATTCAAACTTATAAAAACTTTCAAGAATGAAAAGTATAGATAGCATACATCATTAAAAAATATAAAAAACTTCAGATTAAATTAAATAAAAAATATAATTGATGGAATCAAACCCTACCTTGGATCTTGTGAAGATTCCACCGAAGAAGGAAAAAGAAGGAGACACAGAGAGGAAAGCAATCCAAACTTGAGATGCAATGTTCAAAACCCTCCCCACTTTCAGAAATATCCAAGAAATGAAATGCAAAATCCTTAGCAATAACTCCCTTATATGCATTTAAAATATAAAACACTATCTCTCTCCCAAAATAAAGAAAACCATGAAATCTCCAACAAAATTTCTCACAATTCTTCTCATAAATCTCATAAATTTCCCTCAACAATATTCTCAAAATTTCTCCCATGAAAACTACAAGCCCCCTTCCAAAAAAATGAAAAAATAAACTCTCTCAAATATATTTCCATGGGTTGTGTTGGTTGGGAACCAACTCCCAACCAATTTTCAACTAATGGGACAATAAAAATAACTCTAGTATAAATAACATAACTAAGGCAATTTTCCCCCACTTAAAATATTATAATAAATATACTTATTCATACACACAAATATATGATAATAAATCTAATATTAATTTAAGACCTCATAAAGAAGAATATTATTAATCAACAAAATATAATAATAATCAGGACATTAACCAATAAGATCCAAAATGCAAATAATACTCAAGTGATCAAACAAGATAAGCCAAAAGGCGAAATGTCCATAAGATGGAAATAATACCAAAATTCATTAATGATCTAAGGGTGACCAATCAAGGAAAATGCATACACCCTTCCACATATGATCAACCATAATTTAATCATACCATAGTTACATCTTTAAATCCTTTCAAAAGTATATATAACCTATCCACATTATTAATAATTTAATAATTAAGGCTACTATACTTTACCTTAATCCAAATATGTGTGTGTGTGTGTGTGTGTGTGTGTGTGTGTGACTTACAATATCCACCATCACGTGAGTATAATCATACATAGCCTATATATATGTATAAAAATATGTGTGCACCCATATATATAATTATATATACTTACGTAGATAGATGCCAAATACAAAACACTTTAATCTATACAACATAAACATTATTACACATACATACTTTTCATAGAATATATCTCTTAAACATAATAATATATCAGCTAACATATAAAAGAGGCCATAAAAATCAATTATGAAACACATCAAGATAACTTCAAGATCAAATAAGGTCAACTACAGTCAACAAGGCAATTCAAGCTTGACTCTAGATTAAGCATGAATCCTTGAAACATAACATATCTAAGATTAAATGAGATTAATATCAAGACAAACAATTAAATGAAATAAATAACCATATCGCAACTAGATAATGAAATCAACTCAGAAAAATCACAAGAATGCCTAACCCTGAATAGGTAGCACTCAGAAACAGAAAACCTATGGCTATAAGGGAAGCTATTTGCGATGACCTTAGCATTATCTACACAACAACAACAACCATTGAGGATTTGAGGGCATGCTCAGACCTGTGAAGCCAGGTGAAGTCAATGCTCAGTACCTGCAAGTTTGCATCACATAATGAATATATATATATATATATATATATATATAAAGAAGATAATATAGACATATGACTGGGATCGAGACATCATGTGGACCTTACCAGGTGATTTACTATGAATTCGTCCCTAGTCATGAAATTAGATCATAGGTATACACACACACAAAAAATCAAGTATATAAAATAGTAAATAAATTATAAGAAAGGGTTGCATCATAATCCATTAGGGTTAGGGTTAGTCACATAATCATATTCATGAATAACCAAAGAGTAATCAACTCATGAGAATCGATGTAGAATATAACCATAACCATAACAAATATATCTAAGCATCTGGAAACATAATTTATGAGTTTGTATCATATCATCAGTGATTATCCAGGAAACATGAATATATAGTCCATCAACAATATCAAATAAATGACTTGGGTTACTTCATAATCAAATACCAAATCAACATAAATATGAAACATAAGTAAAAATCTATGACTGTCTTCCTATCCATCATAACTTATCAATGATCAGGTTTAGATTGGTAATTACAAAGCATAAAACATACAAAGACTATCATGCAAAGAGAACAACAAAAGTTTCAATTACCTTTTCTGAATATCAATCTTGAGTATAGTCATCAAAATCTAAAATCACCAAGTAAGATACAAGATTCATCCAAAGTAACCTTAACAACAAAAGGTCTAACAAATACTTAAATATCCATCAAGAAAATATACCACAACCTCCTTCATATAGAAAGGTCTTGAAAGACCAGCATACCTAAGTGGAGAACACCCAAGGATACCTTAAGGTAGTATTTTGGCATTAGGGTCAACATGTACTAGATTATGAAATCATTATAAACAAACTATTGGAATAGGTTAGATAAGTATCACAAACATCTAAGCACTAAGAGAACCATAAAAAGATCTTACCACACTCAAAAGAATCTAACAAAAGTAAAAAGCTCATATTAGGGCTAGAGGGGTATTACATCCTCCCCCCTAATATTTGACTTACCCCTGGAAGGCATAAATTACTAAGCCATCCATAATTCCTAACTAAAAATTAGTCCCCTAACTGAATTTCTATCATTTCTACTCTAGGACATAATATTTAAAAATAATAATAATAAATCCTTGGCAAATTCTATTGTAAAAGACAAAAATCCATGATAAATTCTCAACTTCCTAACAACCTCTAAATAGGAAAATAAAATTAAAAAGGAGGAATGATACCATTATCACAAGTTTGCTTTACATTATTATGTCATCAAAATTCATTTTATAAGAATTAGTCCTCTAGTTTCATTTTTAAATCATAATTTAACATTCCACAAAATAACATGTGAGACCTTATGACCAATAGGGTTCAAAATTCAAGTTCTCGACTTCTATTCTAACAGTGCTTGTTCAATGCAAAAAGGTATATAACATAGATATTTATTATTTTCATGAGAGAAACACATACAACAATTTCTATTACACTTTTTTTTGCAATCATGGAACTAAAACATTGTAGAAAAACTTACTGTTTACATTAATGCACAGTTCTATAAGAAATATTGTGGAAGACATAAAATGAACCTCTTTTCAAAGCAGACATAATTTATTTCTGTCAAAGGTTTATGTTGAATATAGAATACCACCAATATCATAAGACACACACACACAAGGAATACACACATTTTACAAGAGATATCTATCATTTTCCATAATTTTACTATAATAGTGGTAGTGTTCGATTTCTCAAATAAAAATTCATACCCCGAGAGGAGATCTAATCAATGTTTAATTTATTCCACCATTATTCATTAAGTTAGGATCCCTTCTTAAGGCTTACTTATATTTGTACTTTTCTCAAATTTGCATGTCAGGTGGTTTCCATATGACATGCCTAAATTCACTCAATTTTAAACAACAATGTAAAGAGTTCTTTGAAATTTCTTATTTCATAATGATCATACATCTATCAAGATCAAGAGAAACACATGAGTCCTACTACTATTCCCACTTCAACCAATTCTTTCATTAACACATTTAACCTAATAATATTAACCAAATGTGCATAATTTTAATTTCTACCCCTTACCCATTTGTAACATTACCCTCATACACTTTACACTTTTGAAATAACATCGTATCCAAGTAGAAGATCGAGCAATGTACATATCAATATTCTTCTAGCATTTATTTACCATTTCATAGTCAATCAATTGATTAATATTGTTAATTTCCTACTATTAAGGTGTTGCTCCCAATATATATGTATATAAAACATCAAGCATGAATTCATCACCATAATGCTCATCTAGGCTCCTAGCCAATCGCTAGCAAGATGTATAATTTAACAAGACAAGATTCAATCGTTCATATTGACAACTCATTTCATTTCTTTTATATTCATTTTATAGAAATTTTAGTTCATATCATACATACTCTCCCCTAGACTTGCTTGATTACATTAATTTAATTTATTTCTATTTGAATTAACGTAGTATGCAGAAATGATACAACTCTTACAAAACAAGAATAACATACTTCTTTTCTGAACACAAATGTGAATTGTATAGCCTATTTATGATAAAACCTTGGGGACATAGGTATTTTACCCAAGGGTTTCCTAATTAAGCACTTACATATTTTTCCTAAGATATTATTGGCACATTACATTGCCTAAGCAACTTTAGTTCTTAAAAATTATTCCTAAAAAGGGAGGAGAGAGAGAAATACACTTGATTTGCAATATCAATTTGTTATTTACTTTTCAATTCCCTACCACGAGAAATCATAGGAGAGGGAAGAAGAGAGAGAATTTAGCTATTATCAATCATATCTATTACAAGCATGACCTAATTTTCAATGTGCTTACCCACTCATGTAAGGTCCTAATTTATCTTTCCACACAATTAATTACACTACCATTTTTATTTCATCTTTTGTCCAAAATAAGAGAAAGATCCATTTTCAAATTTTAAACTGAGTCACAATACCAATTTCTTACCTAAGTATAGATTCCATTATGCGTATGTCCTTAATCATACAATTTAACTATTATCATTTCTTCCATCTAGGTTTATTTTTCTACCCATTCTTATTTTTAAGAGCCGATCTATGTTTCCATCCTTTTAGTAACTCCTGAAGATGACTTGTGGGTGTTTCTTAGATTGCCTATGTATTTTACTGCCTCCTGGGCCACAAAATCTAACCAGTCACCAAATGTTTTTGCAATCATCTGGTCCATCTGTATCTGATTTAAGAACTTTTGACTAATTGGAGACTTGACATCCAGTGTGTCATGGATTTTAGAAATAGGCAGAGGGCCTGGATTCTGAATCACATGTATGTACTCAGCCATTTGTTTTAGAGATTCTTTCATTTCTTTCTTATCTTTCACACCTTCTAGATTCTTGATGAGATATTTTTATTTGATGATTCAAAGACCTTCATATCTACCTCCCTCGTACCTTTTCAGAGGTCAATCTTTTGTATTTCATAATCTTGGAGAGATATTTCACTCTCATCTTTATCCTTGGCCGGTTTGGCTATTTCAGTCATCTAGTGACCTGTATTTTCATTAAAACTGAGCCTCGATTCCATCTTTGTCTTCTTAGTCTTCAAAGTTTTCCCAAGACATTTTCTCACCATGTCCTCGATTGGGAGTGTAAGTGGAATGATGCTCCTCTTCTTTTTTATTGACATTTCCAGCCACTTAGGTGCTCCATGAGGCTTGGATTGGGGTGTCTGGATTTCAAAATTGTCCATCAAAGCTAGTGAGTCATCTTGAATGTCTCCAGCCTCTATCCTTTTGTCAGTATCCATATTTGATGTGTGAGTTTCTTTGATAGCCTTATCTTCCTCTTATTATTTTTCCTCTTCTGATGGCTCTAGGTGTATTAGAACGTTCAAATCCAGCTTTTGTCTATTACTTCTCTTACTCATTGAATGAGTGACTTAAGTAGGTAGTAAGGACTAAACTTGAACTTCAACTTTTCTTGGAAGAGGTTTAGGTTCAACTTCAAGTTCTACTGCACTTGCACTACATGATTCAACAATTGGATTATTGGAAACATAAATACTTTTGGGAGAACTCAATTGTGTAAATTTATTTTTAGGTGTTGGTTTCCTAGAGGTAGACTTGGTCATTATTTTTCCTTCAAGCCATTTTTTTGTGCGCTTGATCACGTTTGAGGTCCTTACCTGTAGATTATCTTCCTCTCTTTTATTCCAATAAATAGATAGAATAGGAAGACCCTGAACCCTTTTAATGTACTTAGGACCTAAAATTTCATCACCTTAGTTTTCTTCAATGCCATCAATGTCCAATTCAAGTTTTAAAGTGATTTTTACCCCAATGTTAATCTAGACTAGGTCCTTTTTTCGCACCTTGAACTCATCAGAATAGCTGACCCAAAAATATTCTAACTCTGGTTCATGCAGAAACATAGGGCCTACATTAAGATTACCTTGGGGAAATCCCTTGCTGTCAAAATTGGGCCTAGCATGATATGAATTTAGGTTCAGATCTTTCAACTCCTTTTATAGGGTCATAACATCTTGTACTATGCAACAGTGATAGTAACCTAGGTCTATTGGGAAGACTACTCCCGACCCTTTCTTTCCTCTAATATTTTTATCAACATGAGATAATTATCTACAAATTTCCATTAAAATAAATCTGTCTAAGAAATACCTAGGCAACTTCAAGGGATCCCCCTCAAATCCCCCAACTACGAGATAAGAGAATTTGTGGAATTGAATAAAATGACTACCATACACAACAACTAATTCATTTTCTTCATCCGAGAGACTTTGATTTTATTTACCTTGTAACTCAAAAAAAATATGAGTTAGAAACACATCATTGACCCTTCTGAAGTCCTCTGTGTTTCAAATGTATTGCAAAATTACATAGTATTCATATATTTTCATTTCTTTATTCCAAGGTTCATGTTGGAGACCTTCCCAATCTCTACAACATGTGAGAATATAGAACAAGTATGAACTCATTTGGAAATTAGCCACACTAGAAACCCTAATCAATTCCTCATGAAGTCTTTTAGAAATGAATTCAACCTAGTCTATGAACTTGTCCACTCCTAGGATCTTTTGGATAAAATAGTACTTCCAATCCTCCCAAAATAATGCAGGAGCATTACCTCTAATCCTATTCAGAAATAACACCATATCTTTAAACTCTTTGATCAAATATTTGATAGTCAACAGTTTAGGTAGGCGAGAACCTCCTTTTTCTGGTTTTATCAACCAATTACGAGCAATGATGTTGCTATATTCTTTCTTTTTGGCTAAAAAATGGCTATTGTCTTCTTTAATGGTCCACGCCTCATATGTCTCTTTTTGTGGAATTTTTAAGGTAGCCATTAATGTTTCACAGCTTATCTTAACCAAAATTCTTCCCGAGATTGTGTGCATACACCTTTCTTTGGTGTCATATTGGTTATCACACTCAAGTACCAGCTCCAGACAAGGCACTATTGTTGGAAATCCAGCCGCTTTGAGTAAACCACTACCAACCACTTTCCTTGACATAGACACCTCCTCCACATTTTTTAATTCTTTAGACAACCTCTATGAGTTTGACATTCACTAGAGAAGTGTATAATTTATTGTAGAGAGATATCCAAGTGGGTGACTTTCTCTGCCTTCGAGAGCTTAGGGCAAAAATGTGACATTTTACAGAGAACTTTCCCAGAGAATGTATGATGCACAAAGGCAAAAAAGAAAGCAAAAATCTACATAAAACTAGAAACAAAGAAGTTTTTACTGAAAAAGGCTTCTTGACTCACCTTTCTCACTTACATGCAATTCTCTGTTGTCTATCCTACCTCACATACATCGCCTTTTCCTTTAACAACAATGTGTACCGAATGATTTTACAGAATGACGCAAGTTACTTATGGAAAAGAAATATTTGCTAAAGATTTGGAGACTACAACACATCATTTTCACATGTGTGATGTTCTGCTAAGTTGACAACTTATGGCTTCTCCATCAAATCCAATCTTTAAGGCATGTGTGTGCATTAATGTTTCATTATTACCATTTCTTCTCCAATTCCCAAAATATTAAATAATGTACCTTTGCATGTATGATGACTGAAAATTGGCTTCAACTTCCTGACAAGTACTTGATGTTGCTCATAGAAAAAAATGAACCTAAACTATGAACTTTTATTTTTAAAAATTTCAAGTTCAAGCTCAACAAATTATTCATAACTAGAGACTTACAAATGTGGAACAAAACAAAAGACTTGACTCCACAAGGAAATTTGAACTATGAACTTGAAATTTTTGAAAGTTCAAGTTCAAGTTCAAGAATGCATACTATTGAAATGAACCAAAACCCAACAACACAACTTTGACGTGACCAACCTCTTATTAGTTCTTTTAAATCTTGAATTTTAACTATGAACTAAGGGAGTTTCAAAGAATAGGGTTCAATAATGACTATGCATATGGACAAAACTCAAATGTTGGCTTTTTTGCAAAGAAAAATACATGGGTAATAGCTAGCTTTGACTGGGGACCTGAACCGTAAGGGACAAGGAAAGAAATCAGAATCCTGGTTTCACAAACTGACCTATGGGAAGAAAAGATTGACACACAAAAAAAAACTAAGACTAAACTAAAACACAACAAAAACTTATATAAAAGAAGAAAAAAAAACCACCTTAGAGCTGAAATAGTTTGAGGTCCTGCCCATTGTAAGATAGGGGAAGTTTGCTACCATCTGAATACATTAATTTGAAAGAGTTGGGTGCAACCACTTGACTAATTTCAAAAGGACCTTTCCACAAGGAATCGAACTTACCGTGTGCTCCTCTTGGCTATCAACATTTATCCCATAATAACACTTTATCTTCCACCATGAACTTCCTAGGCCAAACTCTATAGTCAAATATATTTTTCACTCTGGCCTGGTGATTGGTGATGTGATCCATAATCTCTTCTCTTTCTTCTTCAATTTTTGCAAGATACATTACCCTTTTCTCTAAGGCACTTTGAAAAGTTTCATTTTCAATCACTTTCTTTAGTTTAGTAGCTGCAAGATCCAATGGAAGGGATAGTTGAGCGTCTACACCATATACTAGTTTGAATGGAATCACTCTAATGGCCCTTTTTGGTGATGTCCTAAATACCCACAGTGTCTCATGTGATATTTTGTGCCAGTCTTGAGCATTGTCATTCACTAACTTCCTCATGATTGCAATTATATTTTTATTACTAGATTTTGCTTGTCCATTGCCCCGTGGATAGTAGTTTGATGGGTGTGACAAGTGAATCCCATTATCATAGAAGAAAATTTGTATCTCCTTAGATGATAAATTCTAAGCATTGTCCATTACAATTTTAGTGGGCACCCTAAATCTAACCAAAATGTTTTCCTTTAGAAAAATACAGACCACTTCTGAGATTGTTCTTTTCACTAGTATTACCTCTACCCACTTAGTGAAGTAGTCAATTGTAGTTAGAATATGAGTGTGACCAACACTCGACATAGGATCCAAAGGACCAATAAAATATAATCCCCATTGTTTAAAGGATTCGTCAATGATTGCAAGCCTTAAGGGTAACACGACCAATTTTGTTTTTCCAGCAAACAATTTTCACTTCTCACATTCGGAGACCCACTTGTTAGTGTCTTTAAACATGATAGGAAAAAAATAACAGTTCCTTAAAATATTGAAAGCCATTACAGTTGAGGAATAGTGACCTCCAAAGGCTTCACTATGAAAATAATTCAACAATTTTTTTGCTGGTCTTTATCCACACAATGAAGAAACGCCCCATCTAGACCCTTCTTGTAGAGAATATCATTTACAAATACATATTTAGCATCCTTAAGTCTTAATTTTCTCTTCTGCTTAACAGACAAGTGTTCATGACATTCTACATAAATTAGGTAGTAAGAAACATTTGAAAACCAAGTTTTTGTCAATCCTATGAATAGCGATAGTGGTGCCTTATCTTCCTCTTCTTTAGTCTTAGCTATTAACCTGCATAATACTTGCCCACACACAGTTTAGTGGGCTTAAATTCCATCAAAATATTTCACTTTTGCTACCCAAGTAGCTCTATTGTTTACTGCTACCTCTTGTCAAGTCAGAATGCTTTTAACCACAGTGTTTGGCACATAAACAAAGGAGTGGGAATGAAGTATATAGTACTTGAATTATTTTATGGCCTTGACTACTGCATGTGCCTATTTTTATATAAGGGAATACTCCATTTCATGCTTTTTCAGGGGTATGCTCATAAAGGTAACTAGGGCCTCTTCATTATTCTTATTCTTCTGCAACAACACACCTGACATCGTATGTTCACTAGCATAACAATATATGACAAAATCCTTCTTGAATTCTGGATGTGCCAAAGTCAGTGCTTGTGCTTCTTCATTCCATTTGAAGTTTTTATTTTCACTTATCAGATCTACCATAGGCTTTTTAGTTTCTTAAAATTTGGGCACAAATCTCCTCAACAAATTTATCTGGCCAAAAAAAGATCGTATGTCACTCCTGTTCGATGAAAGACTTAATTTTTGAATTGATTTAACCCTGTATGGATCAATCTTGACCCCTTCTTTGGATACCAAGTGCCCCAAAATTTTTCCTTTGGTTACACAAAACAAAAAATTCTTGGGATTAAGCGATGTTCTATGATCTCTGCATCTCTGAAGGACAACCCTTAAATCATGTAAATGCTTCTTTCTTCTTTTTGAGAATGTGATCATGTCATCCAAATAGATGATGATTATCTTGTTAATAAAATGACCAAATGGGGAGTTCATTGCGTGCTGGAAAGTAGCCCATACATTTATTAAACCAAAGGCATTCTATTATATGCAAACGTACCCCATGGAGTAGTGAAGGTTATTTTATGCTCATCTTTGGATGCTACACTGATCTGGTTATAGCCTGAGAATGCATCCAATAAACACATCATCTCAGATCCGGCTACTATCTGTATAATATGTTCCATCATGGTCAAGGCATAATTACCCTTTAAAATGGCCTAGTTCAAATTCTAAAAATGGACTCATATGCAAATTTCTCCATTTTTCTTTTGAACTGGTACTGTATTGGCTACCCAGGTGGAATGGTGTATGGGAAAGATTATGTAGGCTTTCAACATTTTGTCTACTTTTCTAAGATTTCATCGGGTACCTTCAGGTTGTGATTCCTTAATTTCTTTCTAAAAGGGGATACTCCAACTTTCAATGGTATGTGGTGCTGAAAATGGCCTTGCCAAAACTTATTTAAGTCTTCATGATAAGACCAGGCAAAAACATCTTTGAATTCTTTCAATAGTTTCATAAACCTTCTTTTTCCTCTTGACTACAACAAACACCCAAATTCACAAACCTTGGATCTTTCTCATCACCAATATCCACTTTTTCATAATTACTAGACTAACCTTTTTCCTGTTCAACAGATAGACCAAGGAAATAGTATCTATGATAAAAAAGATCTTCCAAAGCTACTAGCCCCTTGGAGATTTGATTTCCTTTTAGTTGCAACACCTCTCCAACACTTTTAATTTCCTCATCTTGATAAAATTCATGGCACTATGAATTTGAACCCTTAAAGTAAGTTGAGGAAAACTTCTCCACTCCTTGTAAAAATGCATTTATATGAGCATCATCATTAAAGACTTTCCAAGACTTGAAAGTTTCTGGTACACTTGGTCTATGAACAATCTCAATGGTGTAGGGTTCATATTCAAAATATGAATGAGGGATGAGTAAAGAAGATGACCCTGCCAAAGCGTCTTCCCTTGAATTGAATTCTCTAGGCACAACCTTGATTAAGAATGCTTCAAACCCTTCAAGTTCATCCCACACCCTGTTCCTATAGTGTTTCAACCTTTTTTCTTCACTATGAAAAGATTCCTAACTTGTTTGACTATCAACTCTACCTCTCCCTGTGCCTTCAACAACTTGATTCCCCTCCTTTTTGCCTCTTCCAAGCCAAGAAGTAATGCTTCATATTCAACCATATTTTTGGTGTTCTCAAACTCCAAATTAAAAGAGAATGACATTTTCTTCCCCATAGGAGACATCAACACTACCCCCACACCTGATCTAGCTGAAGAACAACTACCATCAAACTCCATAAATTATAATTTGTCATTACATGGATTTCATGAATCTGCAACATCATCTTGAGGCATACTTACATAGTTAGCAAAATTAGACTCTTGGTATAAGATATGTGAGCTAGGATCTTCAGAGGGAAATACAATATATTTTGACTATCTCTGGCTGTAGGGTAAATTTTTGGTTTCCCATTGGAATGATGGCTAGGGACCAATCCATTTTAATTTTGCCTCCTAAGTGTTAAAGACAATAAAGTATCATTTCTTGAGAGAAGTGGTTCAGGACAAGGAAGTAAGGTTGGACTATGTGAATACTAAAGAACAAATTGCAGACATATTCACAAAACCATTACCTAAGGATGCATTATTGTATCTTAGAGGAAAGCTAGGGGTGATTCCCCTAACTAAGTCTCACTAAAGCACAATTTAGTGATGCATCAACCGAGCTACAATGAAGATATAACAAGTTGATGCAGATTGTCAAAGCTTATTGCATATGAATTAGTACAATAGGTACATTACAAATTCATTGGATAGAGTCTTTGTCATTGGATGTCAAAGAGGGACAGATTATTGATGTCATGCCAAAGAAATTATTGAGGAAGAGATTATTGATGTCAGAGGGAGAAATTTTATTAGAAATAGTGATTGTGAAGATAGATGGAGTTTTCTGGATGTGAATTAGAATGAAGCAAAGGACATTAATAATATTATTCTTGTTTCTATTGTTATATAATTATTTTTATAATGACATGTTGTGTTTCCATCAATGCTAAAGAGGCAGATTGTTGAAGAAAATTATTCAATTGTGTATTGTCATTGATGTTGCACAAATATAGTGATTTATGTATTAACCGAGATCTATTGGTTAATGAAGGAAGTTCAGTACTAACTGAGTTCACTCAAGCAATACAATAAGTTTGGTTTCAGCTGAGTATCGGTCAGGCATTAAAGGATTACAATGTCAACCAAGTTATGCATTTAGTGTCAGCTGACTAATAGCAGTTTACACTTTATGTTTAATTGGTTAATTGTAGCCAACAGACTTAAGTTTTATTGTTTATTTGGAAGGGTATTCAATCTGACTTGACAAGGCCTATCATATATATACAAGGTCAAGTTTGGATTGAATTTGTAGTAGTAGAGATCTTTGATATGAAGAATGAAGGCGAAGTAAGAGGGAATTCTGATAAAGGACAAAATATCCAGACTGAGTTGTAAAAGAATATTTGATTAGTGAGGATCTAGTTAAATCCAAAACAAAGATCTGAATCAGCAAAGATAGTTGCTTCTTCAATTAGGTCAAACTCATTGTTACTCTCTAACAATAGTAGCAGTGATCCAAATCTCTTTACAGAGTAGACTTAATAGTCTTTTCATAAATCCTCTCACAAGGTGGCATCTCTACATTGAAGTGTTTGAAGACCTCTAACAAGGACACTCCTAACAGGGTGATTAAATCCTCTAACAGGGTCACACCTTATAGTGTGTTTTTTAGCCTTTAACAAGGTTGGCTCCTAACAGGACTTACTTCAGAAAAGTGAAAATAGTAACTAGTTGCAATTGGTAGTTTTCCCAAATTGGGTTTTCACAATAAATCTTGGTGTCATCTGTGTACATGTTATTTGTTTTATGCTTTATGTTTATGTACTTAATCACTAAAGGTTAATCACATTTAATATCTTAAGATTTCTTTTTAAACCAAGTAGTAACAAAATATCTTTATTTACCGAGTAACAGTGATAAGTTTGATTAAGACATCTAAGGGACTTGGATTTGTTTTTTTGGTAACTGATTCACCCCTCCTCTCTCAGTTACTCAACTCATTTCCAACAATTGGTATTAGATCTTTTGGTGCTTTCAGGGAAAGTTTCAAGGCCTTAGCTAAAGATCAAAGATGTCTTACAGAAGGGAGATCCCCAAGCTTAACAAAGACAACTTTGCTGCATGGAAAGAGTTGATGAGGCTACATCTATCTACTATTGTAGATATTGGTTTGCAATTATTAGACCACAAGTATGTGGAACCAACTAGATCTATGTCTATGGATCAGATGGTGGGCATGAAGAATCATAACATAATGATAATTGACACAGCTTCTTCACTCAGCTATTCAGAATTTGATGAAGTCAAGGACTTCCCTAATACCTATGATATGTGGAAGAAACTACATAATATCCATGGAGGAGATGACAATGTAAAGAGAGCCAAAGAAGATAGTCTCATAGGTCAGTTTGATCAGATGAAAATGAAAGAAGGAGAAGAAATTACAAAATACAATGATAAGATCAAGAAAATTTTTAGTACCATTAGAGATGTTGGTGGAACGATTGAAGGAAAAATAGTGGTTAGTAAGGTATTGAGAACTTTACTTCCTATCTATGCAATTAGAGTTTTAGCCATTCAAGAGATGGGGTGCAGTAATGATATAACTCTAGATGCATTGGTTGGAAGGCTTACAACTTTTGAGTTGGATAATTTTGACAATTATTCTCCTAATCCTAGAAATTTTGAGTCTGCATTCAAATCCAAATTAAGTCTTAGTAAGATGGATAGAAACTCAAGAGGAAAATAGATTGATAATGATAGTGATGATGAATTTGATGATGAATATCTAGAAATAATTGAAGCACTACTTGCAAAGAGAGCTGCCAAAGGAAAAGGAAAGTATAGAGGAAGAATACCATTGATTTGATTTTCATGTGATGAGGTTGGTCACATTGCTGCTAAGTTTCCATACAAAGAAGACAAAGATGAGAGAAATTTCAACAAGTACAAAGGTAAGAAAGATTTCAAAAATTACAAAAGCTACAAGGACAAAGGTAAGAAATCTTGTTATATTGCAAAAGATTTTGATAGTGATGAAGATGAAGATGAAATGGTTTACATTGCTATTAAGGATGAGTCAGATAATGAGGAAAACAAAAATACTTCACTTTTCTCACATGTTAATGACACTTGGATAATTGATAGTGGTTGTTCTCACCACATGACTGGTGATAAAACCAAATTTGAGCATCTTGAGCACTATGATGGTGGGAGTGTCAGATTTGGGAATAATGAACCTTGCTATGTGAAAGGTAAAGGTTGTATTGCTCTAACTGAAGGAGTCAAATCTGATAATGAGTATTGGGTTGAAGGACTAAGGTTTAATCTACTAAGTGTGGTACATATGAATAACATTAGTTTTAAGGTAGAATTCATGAATGGTAAGGCCAAGCTCCCAGATGGTAAAGGAAACCTAGTTGGAACTGGCAAGCATAAAAAATGTAATCTATTCTATCTTGATCTCAATCAAAGTTCATTTTATTGCACAAATAAAAGAAACCTGGTTATGACATAAATGATTGTGTCATGTGAATTTGACAACCTGATCAACATAAGCAAGAACATAAGAGTAAGAGGTATTCCTATTTTGAAGAAACCTGAATTGGCAATATGCAAACAATGCCAAATTAGGAAGATGGGCGAAACTAGTTTCAAGAGAAAGAATTACAATACTGAGGAAGTCTTGGAGTTGGTGCATATTGATCTATATGGACCAATTGGAACAACAAGTTACACTAGAGAGAAGTATTTCATTCTATTTTTTTATGATCATTCCAGAATGATGACTGTTATGTTTCTCAAAGAAAAATCAGAAGCTTTCAGAAGTTTAAGTGGTTTTCCAGAGTTGAGAAGGAAACATGAAAGAAACTAAATTGCATAAGATATGATAGAGGAGGTGAATCCATTTCTAATGATTTAAATGAATTCTGCAATGAAAGAGGAATAAAGAGACAAGTATCTACCCCTGGTACACCACAAAAAAATGGAATAGCAAAAAGAAGAAACAAATCTATTATGGATTGTGCGAGAACCTTGATGATTGAAAAGAATGTTGCAACCAAATACTGGAAGGAAGCTATCAACACTACAGTTCACACCTTGAACAAAGTTCAACTAAAGAAAGGTAATGATCAGACACCCTTTGAATTATGGTATGGCTACAAACCCAATGTTCATCATTTCAAAGTATTTGGAAGTAAATGTTACATCTTGAAGGAAGCAAGAAATGGAAAATTTGATGTAAACGCTGATAAAGGTATATTCCTAGGCTACTCTTGTAAAAGAAAAGCATATAAATTTTTGAATCTTGCCACTCATAAATGAAGGCATTATATTTTCACATTATTATATACAAGGAAAAACATGATCTACATCATCAGTTTACACTACACCAAAAAACATGGCACAACACTACCCGACACCAAGGTTACCCGGTACTGCCAAGTACAAAGCATCTCGACAAACACTATTTAGTGTTACCCAATGACAAAAAGGATAAAGGAACCCAATGAGTAACAATAGTGCAACCCAAAAAAATAGAAAAGAGAGGAACCTGGTAGATGAAGGGAACCCGATGATCAGTTCAACAAGGAACACCGACAGACTTTCAGTTCATCCCGACGATCAAGAACCGACAGTCAGTTACATCCCGCAAAAAATTGGATCTGACTTTCCACGTCAGATAAAACACTGAAGTTGTATATTTAGCTTCTTTTTTTGTTTTTGAATCCATTATGTGCGGAGGAAGAAATATATTTATTATTTTCTTTAATCAGTTCAACTATTTTAAAACATGCAAACTAAAGGATCAAGGTCAAGTTGTATACCTTGAATCAAGAGTTAACATTATAATGCGTGATTCTAGAATAGGTCAAATACTTGTATAAATGGATGCTCAATCTATTGTGAACATGTTGTTCAATGATGATTGTAGCCATTGAGAGCATCTAAGGATCAGAAAAGAGAATTCATGCAGAAGGACAGAAAAGGGTCAAATCAATTTCAAGAACAGAACACAGGCTACTGACGAGCATAGAAAAGGTATTAATCAATCACTATAGGTGATATTCATATTATGAGAGCTTTAATGGATTTTTGATAAGAAATTATAGATTTCATACAGTCAGGTCAAATATATTATATTCATCCTAACAAGTGTAGTACACTTGAGAAATCCTTTCAAGAAAGATGGACCTAACAATCCTATTGTAATTCTCCCTATCAACCAAAGAGAATCGATAATCAATATGTATGGGACTACAATAATTGGACAAAATGTATAACATGTGGTAGATATGGTCACATTCCTACAAACTACATGAGGGCATGGACCAAAAGGTCTAGAGGCTTGACAAACCCTGAAATGGTATGCTTACACTATCACAAAGTTGGTCATCTCAAGAAAGATTGTAGAGACTGAATGACAGAGACAACCATATACCCCAATAGAAACACCATTGAAGATATACAAAGGGATAGAGACAAAATGTGGAGAAAAGATTCAAGATATGATGAAGCTGGACCAAGCAATGCAAATGGTGACACCCCATCCAATGGATCCGGTGACATCACCACCCCCACTTAAGCTGAACAAGTATGGAACCGCACTACACCAAGTCATATTTTGTATCAGTTCCATTATACAAATTGATACATAGTCAAAATATGCATAAATAAAGATGCATATTATGTTATGTGTTACAATTCTGATAAATCAACCCCGTCGGTAAACACATGTCAAAAATATCAATGAATATAAAGGATGAGCTGTCTACACTTACCAAGAATTGTTGGTCAACACATAAAATGGCTAAATTGCTAATGTAACTTGACACCCATTGGTAAGGAAGAAAAGTTATAAAGTTGTCATGACAGAACACCGATATCCATCGCTGAAAGAAAAAATCTTAACAGTCATCCTGAGCATCCTGACAACACCGATGATGATTTTGAAAGTCTTCCTAAAGAACTCCATCTTCATGACCTGACAATTTGTTGAGCATTTATGCCAGACTTATGGCAAAAGTCTATAAATACTCGACATGAACATTTCATTTTGCACCCACGATTTGAAGAGAAAAAGCAAAGCAAAAAATAGAGAAATAAAAGAGCAGATAGCAGAGCATCCTCAACTTGATTTAACATACATCAAACAAATCATTCACCAATATCATGGATCAAAGTAAGTACCAAGGGCACCAAAGAACTCTATTTTTATTTTCAAGAAAGACCTAGATTTGAAAAATGATGGGAACCACTTCAAGAACTATAAAGATCAAGAATGATAAGAATAATATGGTTAGGTTAATCAAGAACAACACCTATGTGGAGCCCAAGTACAAGATATTCCCAGAGATTGCATCGCAACCCGATGAATATGATGTATTTTCTAAGATTCCACCTATCGTTTTGTTAATAGAGGACGTAAGGTCCTACATTCACTATAAGATCGCTGAAATACTTGATTTGGAGATGGATGAAGCTTACAAGAAGATTTTTGATGCAGAAGGAAACCTAAAAGATGAACATAAGAATCTGCAAGTAAAGGGGATAACTAATGCCCTATATTTCTTGAGGAACTTCAAAACCATCTGGATTAGGCTAGTTTTGAGTAGAATGCATGATCAAAAGCTATGGTTAGATCAACCTAAGAAAATCACTAAGGAAGTCCTTCATGCTGTCACTGGTTATCCAATAACCGACAAGCCTAAGGCACATAAGCATCCCTCCAGGCCAAAATTTGAAAAGCTCATAAAAGCTATGTGGGATAAGAGAGGCCTTAAGGTTAACACCATCACCGATGAAGAACTAAGATTCGATGCCTGTGTAATTGGGTACAAGATCTTCCAGGAAAGAAGGCTTAACAACATTGCTTCAATAGTAGTAAGCACAAATTACAAGATAGTGACAAAGGGAATTCAGATGGATCTGTGTGAGATCCTGCTAAAGAAACTTAATGAGAACATGAACACAATAAGGTCTGCAAAGACTAACACATGTAAGTTTGGCTCACTTATCATGTGTATATTTTTATACTTTCAAGAATACTTTCCTTTAGTAGGAAAAGTGAAATGGGATACTACAAAACCAATCACACTGCAAATTAGTGAACTTATTAAGTCGCTAGCAGATAATTTTGATTCAGTTATGACTGCATACTTCGTTGAATTCAAGGAAAAGATGATGGAAAGAGTAAGGATCCCTGATAAACTAATTGAAAAACATAGGGATGAGATACGTTTTATGGTGGATATAGACTTCACCCACATAAAACCGGTTGTACCAAGAACAAATTGTTTAGCCCCACTTGATTATGAAATCAACATAGATCAAGCAACCAATGCTATTGATGCATTGATCAATGAGCCAATTGATAGAAAACAACCAAGGTTTGGCACTTATGAAGAGGCCAGGCCAAAGATAAAAAGAGGCCAAGAAATCAAAAAGACTGTCAACAAGAAGAATAAGATGGTCAAGAATCTTAAAAATATTCTATTGGTTAATGAGGAGGAACAAGAACAAACTGAGGAAACTGATGAACAGGGTACCATTGGTGAAGGGAAAGATGAGAATAAATTAGACTCTGAGGCAACTTCATCTGATACACCACCTCCTACAAAGAAATAGAGGACAAGGAGTCAAACTGCTAAGACCGATAGCACACCTCTTAAGAAAGGTCAAGAAAGGACCTATAAGAGGAAGCAGCCAACAAAGCAAACAAAGCAGCAAACAGAGAAAAAAACACCCACTAAGAGGAGGAAAAGAATGGTCAAGACTAAAGATGACATTGAGGATTCTAAAGAGGATGAGCCTAATGTAGTAAAGAAATTTTTTAGAAATCAAACAATTGATGAGGCTGCTGAATCTATTGCTACATCTAGCACCATGTATGATAAGAAATTTAGACAATGGGATACACTTAAACCAAAGGACCAAAATAAGATACAAGAGGCAATCATCAGGTCAATGGTAAAATTCAAATATGTTCCAGCTGAATATATCAACCAAATACCCAAAGAGCTGGGTAACAAAATATATCAACAATGGTCATATGCTCTACAAACTAAAAGAGAAGCAAGGGAGAGAGTACTTGTCACACTTATGCCTCCTGAATCTAAGATAGAATAAATCAAAGAAATAATGAAGAAGAAATCAAGCAGATTTGTAGCCAAGATAAGAGCTTACAAAGTGCTAGAGGATAAATTTATAGAGCTTGACAAAATGATCGAGTCTAAATGGGGACAACTCCTAGATCTTCCTGTAGAGTCAACAAGTCATGAGAATCAATTACTTCTCACCGACACACCTCATAGAGAGGAGGAGAAAGACAAGGCAAGTCCTTAGCACATTGCTTTGGACAATGTTGAAGATATGTAACAAATTGAATTGGACAAAGTCATGGATGATCTTGACATTCAAGACATCACACAATATGACTCTAATAAGGATCCAAAAAAAGAAGATGATGTAATATTTATATCTCTTAAGGATCAAGAAAAGAAACAAGAGTTGAAGACAACAAGGAATTAAGAAATGAATGTTTCCAATGAGACATGGTAGGACACTTCACTCATTGACATAACAGAACTAGATCCTATAGAGAAAATACAAAAAGATGAAGATTTCACTGCTCAAAAAGATCAAATCGACGAGTAGGACACCACTCTAGATACAACACAAGCTAGCACACAAAGAAATATGCTAGTATTGATGAAGGCCATCAATATACTAGAAGGTAATGAAGGATCTACTGTAGAAGAGACAAGCACACCCGAGGACAAGGGTGATGTAGAAGGAAAAGATACCACATATGACACAAAGGACACAATTGTAGAACAAGCTGCAACTGATGATCAGAAAGATAAGTCTACTGATGAAAGTAAAGAGAAAGAACAAAAGGTAGAAGAGAACACACATAAAGAAAAGAGTGAAGAAGCAAAGAAAGATGAGCTTGAGAAGAAAATAGAAGAAAAATCTGTAGAAACACCTAAGGTTGATAGAGAGACGTCTTCACAAAACTGACAGATGTAGCCCGAGAAGAAAACACAAGAAGCATCTTCAACAAAGCCTTCACCAAGCACTTCAGAGAGGACAAATGAACTAGCAATGGTAGTTTATACATCTGCGTCCACACAAATCTCAAAGAAGAAGAAGAGCAAGCATAAGAATCCAGTCACTCTGGATGAAATCATTGGGATTCCAGTTTGTGATCACAGGACATTGCATCCAACTGAATTGACAAAGTATGCAAGAATTTTTGAGAGAAAAGCAATGCATGACAAATTGAGAAAAGCCACAAAGGAAGCTAAGGAACTTGAAATAGCAGGAGGCATACTTCAACAAATTGTACCAGATGTAGATGTTGATCAAACAACCCCAATGCTTGATCAATTAGTGGTTCTCACAGATGCAATCACATCTCAGAACATAGATGCTGAGAAGGTCATGGAAGAAAGACTTGAACATAAATATGCGTTCAAGCTAGGATAAAAGATAAGCCAAGAAGTGGCATTGCAAAAGGTAAAGCTTTCTGATTGGTTAGCACAATAGATCCAATAATCTTAGAAGCTATAACCTTAATACAAAAGTTATGCATGCTTGATCAAGTCACCAAGGAATATACTGACAAGATAGAACATATAGATGTTGATCTTCAAACAAGTGCACAAAGTCTCATGAATAGTGAAGAGGAAATAAAATTGCACAATGAGAAACTCAAGTAGGCTCAAAAATTGAGACATGACATTCATATTGCAAAGGCCAAGTTTAGAGATGAGTTAAATGAGCTTCAAGCACAACTCTTACCGACACTCTCACTAATGTAGCAATATATGACAGATGCAAAAGCACTAATTTCCACCCCAGAAATGTCTATCCTAGACACCATTTATGATATGCATGCACAACCAAAGCTAGAGCACATGGCACTAAAACTACTAAAATAAAAATGGGAGAAATTGCTCGAAGATATCAAGAACACCCACTCACATATTCTTGACACATTATAAGTTACACATTTTTGTCACATTTTTGGCATCTTATAAGTTGTACATTTTTGTCATGAGTATCAAATAAAGGGGGAAGTGATATGTACATAGAGTTCAGTTAGTATAAAGGGGGAAATTATGTGTATATTCAAACATTTGAAAGAGCAAAGAACATGGAATGTATAGTACAGAGGCAAGTATACATGTACATATACTTATACTATACTGATGCATACAGTTAGGGGGAGTCATATAATGACAAAGATATATACATGGTGTATATACTAAACACTTTATTACTATGCACATATAAGTTTTTGATACTAATGTCAAAGGGGGAGATTGAAGGCATTATATTTTGTCATTAGTATATACAAGGAAAAACATGATCTACACCATCGGTTTATAGTACACTGACAGAAAGGGCACAACACTACCTGACACCAAGGTTACTCGATACTGCCAAGTACAAAGCATCCTGACAAACACTATTCAGTGTTACCTGATGACAAAATGGATAAAGGAACCCAACGAGTAACAATAGTGAAACATGATGAAACAACAAAGAGAGGAACCTGACAGATGAAGGGAACCTGACGATCAGTTCAACAAAGGAAAACTGATAGACTTTCAGTTCAACCTGATGGTTAAGAACCGATAGTTAGTTACATCCCGCAAAAAGTGGATCTGACTTTCCATGTTAGATAAAACACCGAAGTTGTATATTTAGCTTCTTTTTTTATTTTTAAATCCATTATGTACAGAGGAAACAATGTAATTATTATTTGTTTTAATCAATTCAACTATTTTAAAAAATGCAAACTAAAGGATCAAGGTCAATTTGTATACCTTGGATCAAGAGTTAACATTATAATGCGTGCTTCTAGAATAGGTCAAATACCTATATAAATAGATGCTCAATCTATTGTGAACATGTTGTTTGATGATGATTTTAGCCACTAAGAGCATCTAAGGATCAGACAAGAGAATTCATGTAGAAGGATAGAAAAGGATCAAATTAGTTTCAAGAATAGAACACAAGCTACTGACGAGCAGAGAAAAGGTATTAATCAATCACTATAGGTGATATTCATATTATGAGAGCTTTAAAGGATCTATGGTCAGAAATTATAGATTGCATATAGTCAGGTCAAATATATTGCACTCATTCTAAAAAGTGTAGTACACTTAAGAAATTATTTCAAGAAAGGTGGACCTAACAGTCCTATTGTAAATCTCTTAACCGAGTGCACACTTCATTAGTGTTTCTAAAAGCTCTTAACATAGTATATCTTAACAGGTCTCCACTTTAATACTCCTAATAGGGTAGATCATCAGAAGTGATAAATTGTAAGCCTTTACCGGCTCCCTTCCATTTTGCAGATAGTGAATTTTTGTGGGTGCCATCCCCACCGCAGTTTTTACTTCCTAACAGGAGTTTTCTACGATATCATATCTTGTGTTATGTGTTTATTACTTTCATGAATGTTTCTATGAATTTTGCAAACAATTAAAGATTATGAATTAATATTACATGCATAAGAAAGAACATCAGAAATGGTCGGTAATATAGTAAAGAATGATGACTAATGATCAAAGGTGAAAAGTGTTAAAAGTTATAGAGGTATTGATTCACCCCTCCCCTCTCAGTACTACTTCCCATTAATCACAACAATAAAGTCATAGAAAGTGTACATGTAAATATTGATGAATTTGTAGAGAGAAGTGAAGAACAGAGCAGTAAAGAGCCTGTGGACTACATAAAATTTGTGTATTATGAACCTGATACCATTCCTAAGACACAAGCAATGGTGATTGGACAACAACCATTCCAACCACTGAATTCATCAACACAAATGTTTTTACAACCTGTGCAACCCGAGTTGCTAACAGAGGAAACTGAGTCTCAGACAGAGGCAATCGAGTCTCAGACAGAGGCAACCGAGTCTTAGTCAAAAGAGAAGAACAAAATGTTTAAGCATGGTGAACCAAGTAATGCAAGTCCAGAATCAAAAGTGAAGGAACCTGTACTTTCCAAATATGTCAGAAGGCATCATGCACCTGAGAAAATTATTGGAGATCAAATAGAAGGTATAATGACAAGAAAAAAACTTAAAGGTACATGTTTACTTAGTGAAATTGAACCTAGATCCATTAAAGATGCTTTGAATGATGAAAGTTGGATAGAAGCCATGAATGAAGAGATTGAGAAAATAGAAAAGAACAAGACTTGGACTCTTGTGCCTAGACCAAAATAAAAAAATGTAATTGATACTAAGTGTGTTTTTAGAAACAAATTCAATGAAAAAGGTGACATTTCTAGAAACAAGGAAAGATTAGTGTGTAAAGGATATGCTCAAGAAGAGGGTATTGATTATGGAGAAACTTTTTCTCCTGTTGCAAGACTTGAAGGAGTCAGAACTCTTCCAGCATATGCAACACATAAAGGATTCAAGGTATACCAAATGGATGTAAATTATGCATTCTTGAATGGAATTTTGAAACAAGAAGTCTATATTGAGCAACCTAAAGGTTTTGTTGATACTAACAAAAGGAATATGGTTTTCAAATTGCACATAGCTTTGTATGGACTGAAGCAAGCTCTTAGAGCTTGGTATGAAAGACTATATGGCTACCTGGTAAGTATTGGATTTCATAGAACTAATGATAGTAGTAGCTTGTACATCAAAGAAGGACCTCAGAACAAGATACTATTAGCAGAGATATTTGTTGAAGACATGATGATTTATGCAAAGCATTCTCTGAAGCTATGAGTAAGGAATTTGAGATGTCTATGTTTGGAGAAATCAAATTCTTTGTTGGTTTACAAGTTCATTAGATGAAGGATGGTATCTACATTACTCAGTCTAAATACAACAAAGAGATAGTGAAGAAATTTGGAATGGAGTATTCTAGACTAGTTGGGACACCTATGTCTACTGGACATAAGTTGTCTAATGATGATGACTCAAAGGAGGTAAATCAGACTACCTACAGATCCATGATTGGTAAAATTCAATATGTTGTTCACACTAGGCTTGATATTGCATTAGCAGTTGGTATTGTTGCAAGGTTTTCAGTTAATCCTAGAGAGAATCATTTGATGGCTATCAAAAGGATTCTGAGATATCTTAAGGGCACTGAAGACTATGGATTATGGTATAAGAAAGGAGGAAAATTTGATTTTAAGACTTTTACTGATGTTGATTGGGCAGGAAGTGTTTCTGAAAGAAAGAGCACCATTGGTGGAGCGTTCTTTCTTGGAAAGAGGTTAGTCTCTTGGACCAGCAAGAAAAAAAATTACATCTCTCAGTCTACAACAAAGGCATAGTATGTTGCTGCGACAATGAATTGTTCAAATATCATATGGTTCAAACAACTGTTGTCAGGTATAAAGGAGGAAATCAAAGAACCAGTTATTATCTACTATGATAACACTAGTGCTATTAACATTTTAAATAACCCTGTGATGCATACTAAGACTAAGCATATTGCAATAACATATCATTTCTTGAGAGAATCGGTTCAGGACAAGGAAGTAAGGTTGTAATATGTGAATACTAAAGAACAAATTACAGACATATTCAAAAACCCATTAACTAAGGATGCATTCTTTTATCTTAGAGGAAAGCTAGGGGCAATTCCCCTAACTGAGGCTCACTAAAGCATAGTTTAGTGATGCATCAACCGAGCTATAGTGAAGATCTAACAAGTTGATGCAGATTGTTAGAGCTTATTGCATATGAATCAATACTATAGGTACATTACAACTTCATTGGATAGAGTCTTTGTCATTGGATGTCAAAGAGGGAGAGATTATTGATGTCACGCCAAAGAAATTATTGAGGAAGATATTATTGATGTCAGAGGGAGAAATTTTATCAGAAACATTGATTGTGAAGATAGAGGGAGTTTTCTTGATGTGAATCAGAATGAAGCTAAGGACATTAATAATGAGAATCAGAATGAAGCTAAGGACATTAATAATATTATTCTTGTTTATGTTGTTCTATAATTATTTTTATAATGACATGTTGTTTTAACATCAATTCCAAAGAGGGAGATTGTTGAAGACAATTATTCAATTGTGTATTTCCATTGATGTTACACAATATAGTGATTTGTTGTATTAACCAAGCTCTGTTGGTTAATGAAGGAAGTCCAGTACTAACCGAGCTCACTCGGGCAATATAGTAAGTTTGGTTTCAGCCGAGTATCGGTTGGGCATCAAAGGATTACAGTGTCAACTGAGTTATGCATTTAGTGTCAGTTGACTAACAAAAGTTTACACTTTATGTTTAATTGGTTAATTGCAGCTGACAGACTTAAGTTTGATTGTTTATTTGGAAGGGTATTCAAGCTGACTTGACAAGGCTTATCATGTATATACAAGGTCAATTTTGGATTGAATGTGTAGTAGTAGAGTTCTTTGATATGAATAATGAATTTGAAGTAAGAGGGAATTTTGATTAAGGACAGAATATCTAGACCAAGTTGAAAAAGAATATTTGATCAGTGAGGATCCAATTAAAGATAGAATAGAGATCTGAATCAGCAAAGATAGTTGCTTCTTCAATCGGGTCAAACTCATTGTTACTCTCTAATAATTGTAGCAGTGATCCAAATCTCTTTACAGAGTATACTTAACAGTATTTTCATAAATACTCTCACAAGGTGGCATTTCTACATTAAAGTGTTTGAAGACCTCTAACAAGGCCACTCCTAACAGGGTAATTAAATCCTCTAACAGGGTCACACCTTATAGTGTGTTTTGTAACCTTTAACAGGGTTGGCTCCTAACGGGGCTTACTTTAGAAAAGTGAAAAATAGTAACTAGTTGCAGTTGGCAGTTTTCCCAAATTGGGTTTCCATGGTAAATCTTGGTGTCATCTGTGTACATGTTATTTGTTTTATGCTTTATGTTTATGCACTTAATCACTAAAGTTTAATCACATTTAATATCTCAAGATTTCTTTGTTAACTGAGTAACAACATAATATATTTGTTAACCGAGTGACAGTGATAAGTTTGATTAAGACATCCAAGGGACTTGGATTTTTTTTTGTGGTAACTGATTCAACCCTCCCCTCTCAATTACTCAACTCATTTCCAACACTAATTCCCTATAGAAACTTTTACTTAATAACATACCATAGTTGGTAGGTATGTCAGTAACCAAAAAGGTTAATTTCAATCTCTTGTCGAGATAGGTTGCTAGAGACACATGGGCATCCTTAATCTGGCCAACTAAGGGAACTTGTTTTTAGTCCATAGAATAGCATTTCCTCAAAGTCTTGGTCAAGGGAAGATCTAAGGATTTTGCTACTAATGAGTGCATTATATTGTCAGAAGCACCTGAGTCTATAATACAATTATTCAATTTGTAACCATCAATAAACAATGACACATAGAATGGATATCCTGGTTTTTTGTAGGAAGTAGATGTATCTTTTGATGCTTCTACTCACAATATAGACTCATTCTTGCTAGGTTTCTTCAACTCATAGAATGAAGGCACTTCAACAAAAAATGAATTGTTCATTTGATTAGAATCAACTGTATTAGAAGGACCTTTAACATAATCAACTAGTTTATCTATTTATTTGGGATTTAATTTGAGATAATCAGTAGGAGAAATTTGTATTCTGGATGACTTATAGAAATCAACAATTTCAAAACTAGGTTTGGGCTCAGAACTTTTTAGTAACTGGATTCCTTGCTTCACATTATCTTGAACGTTTAGACTCCTGCTAGTTGGATTCACTGGCTCCTTACTTTTCCTTTTCAGCTCTGCAGAAAAAGATCTACCCACAGATTTTTCACTGTATTGGCATCTGGTTAAGACTGAACAAGAAGGTTCTTCTAAAGTTGTAAACATATCACCGCATCATTTTGAATTAGATTCGTATTAAAGGTAGTAATTTAAAGAGTCACCATCAACTCCAAGGGTTCCTTCACTTTCCAGTTCTTCTTTAATAATTTCCATGTTTTCTTCCATCTTAGAATATCTTTCCATCTCTGGACACGTGGAACCATCATGATCATTTGTTAGGTGAAAAACACACATGTTGATCTTATGTACAAGAGGAGGTTCAATGGATAATCTTTGTTGAGTAGCGTGCAAATATATCTTCTTTCCTAATGCTCCTACACCTTAGCCTGAGAACTATTGTGAGATATCTTGGTATGGAGCAACTACCTTAGGTAACTTCCTCTTGATAGCTATCATATCATTAAAAAGTATCTATATCATAGGGTCTGAATATCATGACACATAAGTTTGAGCTCTATGTACCTGAACTTCTTTTCTCCATCTTCCTAAAGTTATCATATCATCTTCTAATTCTATAGATAACCTATGTGTTGCATCTAGGATTGTTACTCTTCCTCTTTTTAAGTGAAAATTTATGTCTGGGGGCATGACATTTAGCAAGAAACCTTTCCTATTCTTCATGCTAGGCTTGTCAACATTGGGACTATTATGTAAGACTTTATCTAATTTCTCTAGAAACTCACAAATTGGTTCATGGATCTCATTTTTAGCTGACTCATTTGAAGTAGGAGTGAGTTTGCATCATCAACAACTTTGAACCTAGCTTCAAAATTTGTTTTCATGTTGTCCCAACTAGTAATAGAGACATTTGGGAGATGTTGGAACCAATATGTGGCCAGGCTTATTAAGGTCTGAGAAAACAACCTGACTTCCAAATCCTCCGTGGGAACTTCCAAAACCCAACAGGCTGTGTTAAATGCATTCAAATGCTGATCAGGTGATTTCATCCCTTCTCCACTGAATCTAGGAAAAAATTCACGATCTCCTTTGGGAAAAGGATTTAAGTTTTCTCCCAAGTTAAAAGGTCCAAATTGGGTGCCCCATGATTGATTCTGAGCCATATTGGGTAGTATGATATTCAAAGGTGCAAATTAATGGCACCAGGGACTAAAGTACCAGGAAAGATGAAAGATTGGAAAATGACAGAAGAGGATGAAATTCTAGGTGGAGAGGATGGTCTACTAGTTGTCTTGACCTTTATTTTCCTTGTGGTAAAATATGGCCTAAAATTAAGTTTGGCCAAATCCTCAAAGTATTTATCAACTAAGCCTTTCGCCTTATCCTCCCAATATATATTTTCTCAGCCAATTTATCAATTCTTGTTTCTACGGTTCTGTCTGTTTCCCCTATGTGCTCTAGCAACTCTATCTACAATAGAAACTTACTGTATAATAGGTATCCCTCTCAAAGTTTCACCAATTTCTTCTTCTTTCTCCAATACTTGTTGCACCTACTGATATTGTTGATTACTTCTTTAGAACCTCCATGCACAAGTGTTAAGATCAGAGACAAGATCCTCTTGTTTATCCTGAAAGCCCAAAAGTGGTTGGAGAACAAGAACTGATTTTGACTAGGAAACACCATTGAATCTCATTGTATCATTAGAGATCTTCAATACATATGAATATTTGACTCCCCAACAGAGTCGCCAAAAATCAGTCGGTTAACAAATTTTTCCTTGTAAAAAAAATATCTGATTTATAAAGATTCTGAACCCGAATGGGCAACAAAAAATTATTAACCACAGTCGAATTGACCTCTCATAGTAAATTCTATGTATTTATATTTACAACTCCCTCTACAAATATAATGCTTTTACCTCAACTAAAATTAAATAAAGGAAAACATTCATGGCACTTTTAACCAGAAAGCATCAACAAAGGCAACATACATCCAGTCATCACTATGAGTCTAAACGTAGCAATATTGCTCGAATATATATTATGAAATAAATATTAAAAGCTAATCTATGATATTCCTAGAATGATCAAAATTCACTATTTTTAAATGCAAACTCAAAATATACAGAAGAGATAAAAATAAAGATTGCATAGGATTTTATCCACAAATCATTTTCATTCCAACTGAAACACAAAACAATTCTTATCTCTTCAACCAACTGATAAAATAAAAACACTTCCCCACAAACCAAAATATTTATGTCTTTATCATTCATTCCATTATATATAGACAAAACAACATTCCACTTACTTCTACTATCTAACTTCTAATATCTATAGTGTCAACCTTTGCAGATTTTTAAGTTTTTCAATATATAGCCACGTAGGGATTTTGAAACCGTTACCAAAAATTACTCCACTAGGAGCGATTATTTTAGCAGTTATAAAAAATAACTTGAAATAAGAAAAAAATAAAGGAAAAATTCTAACGGCCTTGGAACATTCTTCTCATGGTCAACTGGTTTTTGAAGTGGTAGATCCAGGGGTTTTCTTTGGCGTTATCGAGACCAGACGTGTAGCCTTCCAAATCTCATAAGATGCAAAAAAGGGGATAATTTTATAATGTGATAGACCCACACATGCTATCTATTGTTTCCATACTTATCTATTCTTTTGGATCTGTGCCATTTTAGTTTCATGCAGGTTCAAGTGATCTTGTCCGATGATCAACATCGATACAATATGAGCTACTCTTGAGAAATCATGTGCGGTGAGTGAATTTGATTCTTTAGACTCTTTCATCTTTTCTTGTAAAGTATATATCACTTCTTCACTGCTCCTTATTGAACCTTCATCATTTTCCATCAGTTGGACATCTATACATCTCATATCCTCCTGTGTGATGGATTTAATGCTTTCCAACTCCTTCAACAACTCATTTTCCTCATCGATTATTTTCTCTATCACAATGTTCCTCCACTCAATGTTGATCTGGGAGACATAAAACACTTTTTCATCTAGAACAACAATATTTTTTTTCATTAGGAATTGTTTGAGTCTATAACTCTGAATTTCTTCCATCTAGGTTTCTTTTTTCGCCCATTCTTCTTTTTATTCTTTCCAAGAGCTGATCTCTGTTTCCATCCTTTTAGTAACTCATGAAGATATCTTGTGGATGTTTCTTAGATTGCCTATGTGTTTTACTTCCTCTTGGGCCATGAAATCTAACCAATCACCAAATTGTTTTGCAATCATTCAGTCCCTTTGTATATGATAAGAAATTTTGATTAATTGGGGACTTGACATCTAATGTGTCATGGATTTCATAAATAGGCAGAGGGCTTGGATTCTAAATTGCATGTATGTAATGCTAGGAATGCAAAATTTTCCATAGTTTTGAGTCATTCTTATGTTTATATAATGTTTAATCCTAGTTCTTAAACCCTATTTGTCATTGGTTCCAAGCCCTTGGTTCCATTTTAGTCAAAAAACCATAGGTTTCCCATGTCTTTTATAAAATGGTGTTACCTTTTTCAGAAGCCACTTAAGTTCATTAGGCCATGTGCCTTAAGTCATCATGCATGGGGCCTTCATTTTAAATATGTCCTAAAGTCCTAGTGGCGTATGTTTTAATATTTCCTAAGTCTAAGGTTTCCCATGGGGTTTTATGCTTTACCAAATTATATGCAAGTTGTTTTTGATCCAACAACGGGTGTATTGCCTTAATCAAAAGATGCATCCAGTTTACTCTTCAAGGGTTCACGTGTGGGCACCAAGTGTCAATCTTCAGATTGTGGGATCAATGTTTTTAAAGCTAGCACCAAGATAAAGACAGGTCATATCTAAGTTGATAAAATGGTTGGCGTGATTCTGGGATTGAAATATGCAAGGAGGATATCCTTCACGACATCACACCTATGTGACACATGTCATGTGGTGGGACCAATGTAGAGACAAAGGAACATGAAAGACATTTAGATTAAGGTTGTTCAAACAGTTGGCATGATACTGCTATGCAAAGATTCACCAAGGATATTTATCACGGGTTCATGACTGGTTGACGCGTGTCATATGATGGGACCTAGTCAAGGCTTCAGTAAAGATAAAGTTTGATCAAATTATTTATAATCTAACAGATGGCGTGATGCATTGAGGTGGAGATGCATGAACAATATTCATTGTAGAATCATGCATGTTTGACATGTAGCCATCAGATCATGAGTCCAGGGGCTTTGTAAAGAGATATTGTTTGACCAGATTTGCTTTATTTAACAGTTGGCGTGATTCCTTAATCAAAATATGTCTATTGTTTATTCATTGTGGAAATACACCTTTGCACCACATAGCACATGGTAGGTCCTCCCTAGAGCTAAAGGTAAAATAAAGGTCAGACAGATCATATTTAATTGGACGGTAGGATGCCTAGAATAGGAGGTGCACGGTGTTTATTCTTAAAGGAAACACACCTGAATGCCACATTTTTTGCCTACGTTGTGAGGCAGGTGGTTTCAAATCCTAAAGGAAGTTAATATGTGGTCAGATCATATTTGATCTAACAGTGTGCACGATCCTGCAAATAAAAGATAAGAGAAGTTTATTGACCATGACATCACACCTTGTTGACATGTATCCTGATCAGATTGTGGGTCTAGGTTTTCAAAGAATGATAAAGGTAAAGAAGATTTGATTCAATCTAACGGTAGGCATGATTCCTTGATTGAAAAGTGCATGAAGGATACTCTTCACATGATCACGCCTAAGTGACACCTGTCCAGGTCAGTCAGAACAAGTAAAGAAGGATAAATAATTTCCAAGGCCAATAATGTACTGTCATGTGGATGTCTAAGGAGTCATTGATAGTGTTTCATTTTTTGGTCTCATGGGTGTTTTCAAGGATGATCGATGACTATGTTTTAAAGATGGGTATAAAGTTTGATCTGGGTCATTGATGGTAACTTCCACGCTAGGGCTGAATGTTATAACATATTTTTGAATTTTTAAATATTTTCTAGAGGGTTTTGAAGTAGTGGCTCTATGTTTCATGTTGTAGGAAGGTAGAAAGGTGAATCTGATCTTTTAGATTGCATTTATACAGTCATGGGGTGCTAAAGGGTGGAAATTTGATGGCTTAGAATGCATTTATGTTGAGAAGTGATGGTTTGGGGTTTCTGATCAGATTTGAAAACCTTTTATAACCCTAGGGGACTATTCTCCAACATCCAGAGATGACTGACCGCTACGAATCAGATTTTTGTGCAGAAAGGAATAAAGACAAAGGTTTTACTTGGCCAATAACATTTTTTTTGCAGTTATTGCAAAGCCCCTGCGGTCCAATAAGAATTATCTTGTAATAACTCAGTTGTTGGTTATGTTGCTTATTTTTTTCTTTCATGTGGGTCATTAGGGTTTTGGTTGTTGGCTCTTAACCTAAATGATCTGAGGCTTGTTGCAATCCTTGTTCTATAAAATGATTTCCAAGATCATTTAGAAAGGGCTGGAAAATTAAGAAGGGTAGAAAAACATTGAGTGATCAAGTTGCATACCTGTTTCCAGTCAGGAATATAGCATATTTGTATCTAGATTGTGTCAATATAGAATAGAAAGTTTCAGGTCTTTCGCATTTATTGAAGTGGTGTATATTTCAAATCAAATTGATAGAGGAACATGATTCTTCATACTTAATACAAATATTCCAGATTCAAGTCTCTCCTTTGTGCCTATTCTTGAGTTGTGAATTTTCTGATTCATTGCATAGATTTTATCTAAGTGTATGTTGTTATTCCTTAGTTTTTATCTAGGATTGAATTAAATAATTCTCTGGATAAGACATAGATTCATTTGGTTTGCTCAAGGATTTTATAAAAAGTGTTTGGTCTGGGTTAGTTGTATTTATGTCCTTGAATCTTTGACAATAGTTGGTTTCTATATTCTGCATCTACATTAGTGATATTTCCCAATGGATAAAGCACTGATTGAGAATTAGTACCTTCTATAGTGATACATGTTTGATTGGGTTTGGCTATATTCAGCAAAGTTTAAATCAAAACCATTTCTTAATCCTTTTGATTTTTATTGTTGTGGGTTGTATGTTCTTCATGGTAATTGAGAGTCAATGAATGAGTGGTTATCATTTAGCACTTTCTTATCATTTTCTGTTGTTTAAACCTAGAAAGAGTTATAAGGTGTTGTATATTGAGATGGATTAGGTGTACCCACCTTGGTCTTACAGAACCAAAAGTGCAGAGGGTAGTCTTGTCCCTATAGTTGGTCTAGTTACCTTAGATTTTCCCATATTTGGAACTAACCATTCTTTAAAACCCATCTAAAGGTATATTGGTAGCTTATAAAGCATAATTTTTTTAAAACACCAACATGTACTCAACCATTGTTTTAGAGCTTCTTTCATTTCTTTCTTATCTTTCACGTCTTTCCAGGTCCTTGAGGAGATATTTTTATTTGATGGTTCAAATACCTTCATATTTGCCTCCCTCGTACCTTTTCCAAGGTCAATCTTTTTTATTTTATAATATTGGAGAGATATTTCACTCTCATCTTTATCCTTTCCGAGTTTGGTAATTTCAACCATCTAGTGACCAATATTTTCATTAAAACTCAGCCTAGATCCCATCTTTTGCTTCTTAGTCTTCAAAGTTTTCCCAAGACATTTTCTCACCATGTCCTCAACTAGGAGTGTAATTGGAACAATGATCCTCTTCTTTGTTACTGACATTTCCATCTACTTTTGTGCTCTATGAGGCTTATCTTGGGGTGTCTAGACTTTTGCATTGTCCATCAAAGCTAGTGAGTCATCTTGAACATATCACACCTCTATCCTTTTTTCAATATCCATCTTTGATGTGTGGGTTTCTTTGATAGTCTTATCTTCCTCTGATTATTTTGCCTCTTCTGATGTTTCTAGTTATATTAGAATGTTCAAATTTGGTTGTTGTTTATTACTTTTCTTACTCCTTGAACGAGTGACCTGAGCAGGTAGTAAGGACTGAACTTTAACTTGAAGTTTTTTTGGAAGGGGTTCAGGTTCAACTTCAACTTCTACTACACCTACAATAGAGGATTCAACAATTGGATTAGTGGAAATAGAAACAATTTTGGGAGAACTCAACTGTGTAGATTTCTTTTTAGGTGTTGGCTTCCTAGAGGTAGACTTGGTCATTCTTTGTCTTTCAAGTCATTTTTTTGTGTGCTTGATCACGTTGGTGGTCCTTTCCTATAGATTATCTTCCTCTCTTTTATTCTAGTCAATAGTTGGAATAGGAAGACCCTGAACCCTTTTAATGTGAGGCAGATCTAACACTTCATCACCTTATTTTTCTTTAATGTCCAATTCAAGGTTTAAAGTGATTATCTGCCCCAATGTTAATCTAGACCAGCTCCTTTTTTGCACCCCGAACTCATCAAAATAGTTGGCCTAGAAATCTTCTAACTTCTGTTCATGCATAAACGTAGGGGATACATTTAGATGACCTTGGGGAAATACCTTGCTATCAAATTGGGCCTAACATGATATGAATTTAGGTTTAGATCTTTTAACTCCTTTTCTAGGGCCATAACATCTTGTACTATGTGACATTGATAGTAACCTAGGTCTATTGGGAAGATTACTCATGAACCCTTCTTTCCTCTAAGATTTGTATCAACATGAGATAATTGTCTGTATATTTCCATTAAAATAAATCTATCTAAGCAATACCTACGAAAATTCAAGGGTTCCCCCTCAAATCCACCAACTCTGGCAATGGTGTTGCTATATTCTTTCATATTGGATGAAAACTGGCTATTGGCTTCTTCAATGGTCCATGCCTCATATGTCTCTTCATGCAGAATTCTTAAGGTAACCATTACCATTTGAAAGCTTATCATAACCATAATGCATCCTAAGATTGTGCATATACACCTTTTGTCGGTGTCATATCGATTATTTCTCTCAAGTACCAGCTCCAGACATGGCACTACTGTTGGAAATCCAACCACTTTGAGTATACCACTACAAGCCACTTTCCTTGACATAGAAACCTCCTCCGTATTTTTAATTCTTTTCAAAACCTCTATGAGTTGGACATTCACTAGAGAAGTGTCTGCAATTTATGGTAGAGAGATAACCAGGTGGGTGGCTTTCTCTGTCTTCAGGAGCTTAGGGCAAAAAAGTGACATTTTACAAAGAAATTTTCTAGAGAATGTATCAAGCATAAAGGAAAAGCAACAAGCAAAAATCTACAGATAACTAGATACAAATAATTTTTTACTAAAAATAGCTTCTTCACTCACCTTTATCGCTTACATGCAATGCTCTTCTATCTATCCTAGCTTACATCTACCACCTTTTTCTTTAACAACAATGTGTACTGAATGATTTAATAGAATGATGCAATTTACTTATACAAAAGAAAGATTTTCTAAATATTTGGAGAGTACAACACATCATTTTCATGTGTGTGATGTGTCACTGAGTTGACAAATTATGGCTTCTCCATCAACTCCAATCTTTAAGGCATGTGTGTACATTAATATTTCATCATTGCCATTTCTGATTCAATTCCCAAAATATTAAATAATGTACATTTTCATGTATGATGTCTGACAGTTGGCTTCAACTACCCGACAAGTGCTTGATGTCACTCATAGAAAAAGATGAACCCGAACTATGAACTTTAAATTTCAAAAAGTTTGATTTCAAGTTCAGTAGATTATTCATAACCATAGACTCGTGGATATAGAACAAAATGACAAACCTGAATCCACAAGGAACTTTGACCTATGAACTTAAACTTTTTTAAAGTTAAATTTCAAGAATGCATACTACTGAAATGAACCAAGACCCAACAACAAGACTTTGATGTGACCAACCTCTTATTACTTCTTTTAACTCTTGTACTTGAACTATGGACTAAGGGAGTTTCAAAGAAGAGGGTTCAACAATGACTATGCATATGGACACAACTCGAATGTTGGATTTTCTGCAAAGAAAATGACATGGGTAACAATAAGGATTTTCATTTTTAACAAGGTGAGGATTTTCATTTTAACCAACACAAGGATTTTCAATTTAAACGAGGGGAGCATTTTCATTTTCAAGGTATCTTTCAAAAATGGTGTTAAGAATTGAATCAATTTCAACATTAGATAGTAGCTTATAATGCATTAGCAAAAAGGATATCATCTATAATCACATTTTCCATATCATTCAAACATGGATTTGAAGATGTACCTAGAATTGTATATTGTCACATTTTCTACATCATTAAAAGGTGGATTCAAATACATACTTTGATTAGTATCTATAATCGTACTATACTTTCACATTCACCTCTGTGAGATTTGCATCTTATACATCCATTGTATCCCCCATGGTATCTATATTGTTTGTCTCTTTGATTATTCTAGATCAACATGCTTCATTATTATTAATTTTTTGCATCCTCATTCTTCTATCTCTTTCATATTTCACCTCCTCTCTCTGCTTTGATTTCCTCAAGGGTCACAAACATCCTTTCATTCCTCTTCTGACATTGTTTGAATCCTATGATTAAAAAATTTTAAATTACAATTAAATTTAAGCATAAAAAATATTCTCAATGGTTGAATCATTCTAAAATGTGTTAAAATTTGAAGAATTCAACCACCAAGATCCACTATATGCTAAATAACCTGTTACAAAAGAAAAGAAATGGAGACAAAACTCAGAACTATCTAAAAGATAAAATATTCATTTAGAGAGGGAATAAAAATTACAAAGAGATCAATCCTTATGAAGGAGATCGAAAACCAAAAGGAGGAGAAACCTAGGTTGCATGATAATAATTAACAAAGAATTAATTATTATATGCCTAAAATTTAGCTTAAGTGAACTAGAGATAAAAAGGTGACTAAATAATTAAATCAATAATGATTTAATTAACAAGTGAAAATACATTTTAATCTAAGATCCCCCTTAAGATAAACTTAGGGAGAAGATAAAAACCTGGAAAATACTACTGAAAGAAGGAAATTTGAGTCCCAACAACAAGGCTTGATCAGGTACCCAATCACAACCTTATATTTGTAAAGTGGATAAATAAAGAAAACCACATGGGAAAAAAATCTACTCCAAAAAGGGATGGAAAAATAATAAGAAAAGAAATGGCTTGAGAGACTCTCTTAAAACCATAAGTATAACCAACCCCCCCCCCCATGAGAGAGGATCAAGACTCCAAAGCCCCCCTGAAAGATAGAAACCTTGTATCGATGATCGAACCAATGTGGCTCCAATACAGAAGAAACAAAGGCAAGGGAAAACCAAGAGGAAACCCCTAAATGTGAGGTGAAACTGGAAGGTGTAATTGATGCTCAAAAGAGAATGCATGAGACTCATGTGATGGAATCTCCAATGAAGGTGGGCCAATAGATTGAATCTATCATCTAAGAGGAGATGAATGTCCTCTAATATGTTCTTAGCAACAAGACTAGGTGGATTGATGCATGAAGTGATGATGTCAGGTAATGTTGGAGAAGAATCATGGTGAACATATGTAAAATCAATAGGAGGTGGAGATGTAAAAGTAACAAATTTAGTCTCAGGAACAACACATAAGTTCAAGTGACCCAACTTCACCTCAATAGGCTCTCGTGAAAAAGGAGAGCTATTCTCCAATAGTGGAGATGGTGGACCAAAATGAGAGGAGTATGAGCGGGAAGAATGATCAATTGTCTCTTTTGCAACAATATTGTCTGTCTTACTGTCTCTGATGTATATTGAATCTGGAGTCAACTCAATTGTCTTTCCTATCCCACTGTGAGTAATCTGATAGATAGAGAGAAGGTTAGAGGACAAAGATGGAACACATAGTACATCATGGAATGCACCATCATCAATGCCAATAGAACCTTTCCCACATACTGTCATAACAATGTTATTCCCCATCAAACTATGTGGGGTAGGAAAAGCCTCAAAAGATGAGAATAAATCTTAAGAAGATGACATATGGTGTGAAACACATTAATCTAGTAGCCATCTAGAAGAGTGTGGAATAGCGGTAGCATATGATGCATGACCCTTTTCATTTTCCCATCCATCTTCCTGGAATGATGAAGAATAAGAAGACCTGTGAGAAGTAGAAGAAGGAATTAAAATGTTTCAAAATAAATGGGAAAAATACCTGATTAATTTCTCCAAAAAATGTCTCAAATCTGAAGAGAGCTTGTCAAGAGCTTTCTGATGCCTGTTCATGAGAAAAAAATAGAGTCTATATGCTCATTCTAGAGGCCTAGAAGCACTAAAAATAATTTCTCTCTTTGACTGGTAAAAAATCCAGTCAAACAACAAAATAAAAAAATCAAACCTCTGCCAAAATTTCCACCTCAGAAAGAGATTTTCGATGATAAAAGGAAGTAAAAAAACAACTTATGTTTGCTCCAGTGTAATGACCCTGCTCAAGTCTAACCTCAAAATGCTGATTGAAAGCTCAAGGAATTTTGTTAAACAATTCACATGCAAACTTCTGACTTGCTGGTCTGAGTTATCAGACTAATTGTATGCTTGATAAATGTTGAAAGGAGACTTCAAATGATTACAATTCAACACTTTAATGTCTAAAATATCATCTAGATGCATATACAACCTCCTTTTTATCATTTACAATGTACTTAAATGATTTCTATATGTAAATTATTCATCTTCAGCCACTCAACATTATGTCAAACAATTGGCATACAATGGGTATATGACTGTTATAATATTTCAGTTTGCAAGTTTTGCCCTTTGACTGAAAGTGGGTGATGTAAATGTTTAATAATGAATACCAAATGATCTAACAATGAGATGAGAATGAAATGCACTTTCCTTCACATGAGTTCCTAATGAATTAATGCATTCCTATAACCAAGCACATTTTTACAAACACTTGGAATGCAACCCAATACTTTAATCAAAATAAACATTATGCTAGACAATAGACATGCAACTTATCTCCCCATTTATTGACTAACAATTTGCATCCAATAGTGACATAGATTAGCCAAGACTCTTGGCTTTGCAATGATATCTCATACAATGCCAAGAT